>VYZU01055381.1:0-30170 GCA_013401355.1 Ceyx cyanopectus
AGCTGTTTAATGAGGATACTGACCTTAGGTCAATTGCCTTTATTAGAAGGTTTCTTTCTTGTATTAGTATACCCTTGGAAAATTGTTATCTAATATGTAGACTCTTGTGTGCAGGTCTCATTGGAGGCTGTTCCACAAGCAACTAATAAGTTAAATATAGTGGAACTGCTACTATCCTTTTGGAGTTATTAGTCACATCACTCAAGTTTTTGCTCCAGTCCCCATTGCTCTGCGTCCTTGAGACTAGCAATATTTGTAGTCTCCTGCTGGACTACTGCTGAGAGAGCCAGAACTAAGTGGTAAGCACAGTGGGATGCTGTAGCTTTCCTATGGTTTACCCCAAGAAGATTTTCATGTCTTTCACCCATGTGAAAATCACTAGCAGGCCAAGAAGCTTTTGTTTAAACATTCAGTATGCAAACTGATCTTTAGCTTAAAGTTTGGGTGGCGTTTCCTCTGAATGTTATTCAGAAGGGAATATCTGTCCTTCCCTACGTATCTTTAGTATTCCCGCTGGTGCAAAGAAATTAGTCCTGTCAATGCTCTTTTACATTTTAATTTCTAACATGAATCCTTTTCAAGAATTGCTCGTATAAATGTGCCATCATAGAAGTATTTACAGCATTAGCATTTCAAGGGTTGTTTACAGGCAACTGAAATAAAATATGAATAATTTTACATTCCTGTTGAGGAGAATGGAGATTCCAGTGTCTTGAAAACACACAAATATTCTGTCTTTTAAAGTAATGATTAGCCATCCTGACTTTGTGGATACTCTGTCCCAAGGAGTTTGAAAACATAAGAGCCCTTGGGGAATCGGGGTAATAGTCCATCATTGTTTGGCATGACTGAATCCCAAGTTGAGCTGAAACTCTCACAGCACCCAGCTTCCAGGTGATTGGCCCAAAAGCTACACGTGTTGCACTATATTCAGACTAGGGCAGTCCAAGAGTTAAGGCCAGGGAAACCCAAGCTCTTGCAGCAGTCAGAGGTAGCCTGCTAGGAAATCAGGAACTCTTCTTTGTGCCTGTTTTGTTGGGTAGAGATTTCTTGAAATAGATGTTTCCATGACACAGTCTTATTTCAACAAATGGGTACTTCCCAACAAAAAACATGTCCTGTAAGAATTCCCTGACTCGCTCTAATTCAGACATCAAAGAGGGTGAATATATATCTTCATTCTGAGTTTATTACCATGTCATTCCCTTCTCCATTTTCCTCCATTTCCTTTTTAACATTTCCTCTGGAGGTAGATGCTGTGAACTGATGCTACGGCAGGGTACTGGTTCTGATGTCTCGTGCACTTCTTTTATCTGTGGTGTTACAGAAGAAATTGCAGTGCTTGGGGGCACTCGGCTTTTAAAAGGTAACTCAGATGATTACCAAGACTAATTGCTCTTGTTACGGTGTTTCAGAAGTGACTGCAGGAGCTGCCTGTACTTGTGTTCCCCTCTTACTTTCATTCAGTTAACATGGGGACAGCCACTTGCACAAGCCCACTTTATAGGACCAAGACTGTGCTTAAGTGTTGAAATTGGGATTTCTTTTTTTTTATTATTCTGTATTTCTTGTTTTGAGGTGTGTGTGGCCCTCCTTCCATCACCTCTGGAAGCATGGAAGGGTCTTGCCCAGACATTATTTAATGCCAGCATTTAACATTCGCTTTTGAAAATCCTGGAAGTCTGCCAAGACAAAGCAAACACTTCTTGTGCAATCTTTTCTNAAATTTTAATATAAAACACAATGTATTCTTTGTCTTCTAGCCTCTAATTCAGCATATATTTTCTACTTTAAGAACATGAAGCTTGATCAAATGCCAAATTAATTTGCTGCAGGTTAGTTTGTGTAAATAGACATCATCTGAGACCTCCTAGTGTGTCATTAAAAGGGTAACATCAGTCATGTCTTACAGGTGGGAAACTCAATAACAGATTAAGTGATTTTCCTTTGGTGGAAAACCAGGGCACTGATAGATCTAAGAGAAGAACTAAAATTTCTGGGATCCCATTTTTTTCCTCCGTTGAGCTGCGTTGTCTTAATTACAGGGGTGAGAACACTAAGAAAACCAAGCCTGGGGTGCTCTTTGACCTCATTGCATGCTATTCCTTTAAGAGAACTACTTCGAGGATTGCAGAAAGAGAATGTGCTTCCAAGAGTCATTTTGATGAAATCCCAAAACTAGCAGCAGCAAGCAACCCTTTCTCGCTTTCCAGCTTGATAACAAGCCTCACCAGTTGACAGTTTATTTTCTTTCCAACGATCAAGTCTTGACTGAAAGAGCACTTGATTCTTGAGTAGGCAATAACAAGTGTAGGCATGGAGTTGTTGCCACTTGTGCTTTCATTTCAACAGAGAAGTAGAAAACCAGATTTGCTGAAAATGAATTGAAATGTTTTCCTTAGCCGCCTTCTCCATGTACATCTATTTTTTGTTTCTTAANTCTTTTATCTGTGGTGTTACAGAAGAAATTGCAGTGCTTGGGGGCACTCGGCTTTTAAAAGGTAACTCAGATGATTACCAAGACTAATTGCTCTTGTTACGGTGTTTCAGAAGTGACTGCAGGAGCTGCCTGTACTTGTGTTCCCCTCTTACTTTCATTCAGTTAACATGGGGACAGCCACTTGCACAAGCCCACTTTATAGGACCAAGACTGTGCTTAAGTGTTGAAATTGGGATTTCTTTTTTTTTATTATTCTGTATTTCTTGTTTTGAGGTGTGTGTGGCCCTCCTTCCATCACCTCTGGAAGCATGGAAGGGTCTTGCCCAGACATTATTTAATGCCAGCATTTAACATTCGCTTTTGAAAATCCTGGAAGTCTGCCAAGACAAAGCAAACACTTCTTGTGCAATCTTTTCTGAACATGGAGGGAAACCTCACAGACTTTAAAGCTGCAAAGTGTCAGAAAAATCAAGGACACTTTTAATGTTTGTACAGTGCTACAAATATGTTGATATGTGAAAAGTTGAGATATGAAGGAAAACAAACTCTATTTATCCCATTCTAGAGGTAGATGCTGTGAAAAATATGAAGAGAGTAACTGCTGCCCAGAGAGTGGAATAGGATTATGGCTCAGAGAAGGGTATTTGCAGGGGACAAAGAACATGAAGCTTGATCAAATGCCAAATTAATTTGCTGCAGGTTAGTTTGTGTAAATAGACATCATCTGAGACCTCCTAGTGTGTCATTAAAAGGGTAACATCAGTCATGTCTTACAGGTGGGAAACTCAATAACAGATTAAGTGATTTTCCTTTGGTGGAAAACCAGGGCACTGATAGATCTAAGAGAAGAACTAAAATTTCTGGGATCCCATTTTTTTCCTCCGTTGAGCTGCGTTGTCTTAATTACAGGGGTGAGAACACTAAGAAAACCAAGCCTGGGGTGCTCTTTGACCTCATTGCATGCTATTCCTTTAAGAGAACTACTTCGAGGATTGCAGAAAGAGAATGTGCTTCCAAGAGTCATTTTGATGAAATCCCAAAACTAGCAGCAGCAAGCAACCCTTTCTCGCTTTCCAGCTTGATAACAAGCCTCACCAGTTGACAGTTTATTTTCTTTCCAACGATCAAGTCTTGACTGAAAGAGCACTTGATTCTTGAGTAGGCAATAACAAGTGTAGGCATGGAGTTGTTGCCACTTGTGCTTTCATTTCAACAGAGAAGTAGAAAACCAGATTTGCTGAAAATGAATTGAAATGTTTTCCTTAGCCGCCTTCTCCATGTACATCTATTTTTTGTTTCTTAAATGACATTCACAGAAGCTGACAAAGATTTCCACTTAGTTTTAATGTCTCTTTCTTTTGGCTTTCCTTTTTATGCTTATGCAACAGGGTAAAGGCCTTATCTTTCTTGCTTACTTTTGTAATGAAGTAAAAGAACTGTCAAGCCATGGAGGTGGAGAACAGAGGAGATGAATCTGAAACAAAAATGTTAAAACTCACAATGAAGTTTACATAACCTTACTATATATGCAGTGACCTCAAATGAAGAGGAAGGTCCGTGAGCACCACATAAAACTGCCTTTAGAAAATCTAAAATGAAGGTATATATTGCTTTGCTTGTGTCTAGAGATCAGAAAATGTATAAATCATAGACCTGATGAAGGTATCTGCTTTGAAGGTAAAATAGGATTTCTGTGGAGCATTTGTCCATTCCTATTTCATGCAGTTGTTCCCTGTTCCCAGAGCTAAGATGGAAAAAATACTAATATATATGTATGCTTGCAAGTTTGGAACTCCTGGGGCAGGAATTGTCACTGTTTTGTACTGAGCCTGAGGCACTGAAATATTGGCCTGGATTTGGATCCTAAGGGGTTACTGTACAGAAGTATTGTGTGCATAAAGGAATAGGATTATGGAATTACTACTAATTGTTCCCAGCAAGTGTCATGCCCAGAAAGAAGCCTTGTAAATTCCCATTCATTGGAGTAAGATGCAGTCGTTGGCAGCTACCTCACAAAGCTCCCTTTCTTAAAACTGTTATCATGTTTCATGGGTTATTTTTAAAATATTTTGAGGAAACCATTCTGGATTAGTTTAAAGCACCGTGGCTCCATTCATTTCTTATTTGCATCAGATATTGCTATCGTCCTAGATCCCAGAATCTCCATGCTGTTTGAATAGAGTACCTTTAAAATCCTATCCTTCATTAGTTTTTTCCTTTACTCTCATCCTGTATAACACGTGCTAATACAAATAAGTGATCTGCAGTCCCTGCATTTTCTTTGAATTCTGCTTCTAAAACTCTTCTTTGAATCATATTTTCTTGTATCTCTTGGGGTTTTGGGAAAAAAATTATTCACTTCAGCATTACGCAGACATTGACAGGGAAATCTCTTTATCAGTGGTTTGAATCAAAAGTAATTTTTTTTTTTCCTAGAATCCATTTTAGTCTCCTGTACTGCTGGTTCTCAGTGTGAAAGAATCTATTTAACTTCCTGCTTTTTGGATGGCTTTTAATGTTGTTTTTAGATTTATATAAGGAGTATTTTGCCAATGAGCCTCTTCATTTTCACCACTAGAATGATTTTTAATGGACATCCAGTAGTTTCATACTAAGTAGTTTCTTTCAGCTTTATTCTCTCTAGGGAGAAATGCACTGAATGGCTGGAAATGTCAGCAGCTGCATTAGCCGAAGAGTTTAGCTGCTGCCACCTCCTAGATAAATCTTGCCCTTTTTCATTTCTGTGTTTCTTACTATTTCTCTCAAAGTAAGAGAGCCAAAAAAACTTCCTGTCTGGCATAATACAGATTAGGAACTAAATTAGCAGCTATTCTACATGGGCATTTTTCTACTGATTTCAGGGTGAAATCCATTAAAACTGGCAGAAAAGTTGGATCTATTTCCACAGAGTCAACAAAATCAACTAGAAATATGAAGCTGAGAAAAAGGAAGGAACGTGTGCAGCTGTCCTCATTACACTGCAGCTCAGCCACTGGAAAGTGTAATGAGGACACAGGCTGCCCAACAGGGAAGGTACATATGTCATGGACACTGCCACTTCTCTTAGCTATTACTTGGCATAGATGAGATTTAGCAAAGTAAATTAGCCAGGATACTCATCCTTTCCTCCAGAGAATCTGATCATGGGCCTGTTTGGAGACTGGAAATTAATTAGGTGAACTTTTGGTATTATTCAGACAGTTCTTCTTTGCCCTAAGAACCTGATAAAGTTTGGCATTGCTGCTGTGATGACTTAGTCATGTCTTTTGTCTGAAAATATACAGAGCCAAGTCTTCTCCCAGGCATAAGTATTGCTGATATTAATTCTTATACTTGTCATCATTTATATGCTTGTTGTGGTGATAAAAAAGAACAGATAGATGAAGAAATTCTCTACCTTCCAGCACCTGTCAGCATATTTTGCTAGTTAGCTGATCTCTCAGGAGAAGTCCATGATCTTAAATATGCCTGTTTTTTTCATGTTGTGTGATCAATAAATTTAGGATTGTGGTTGTACCGTTCATGTTACACAGAAGTATCACATGTTGTTCCTTAGAATATAGCTCTGGATCTGTCTTTCTCCAGGTTCCTCAAAGAAAGGAGAGATTGTGCTCTAGAGTGGTAGAATTACTTTGAATGCACATAGTTGCTTTAGAACTGATATCTTGTGTTCAGAGTTCTTGATATTTAATACTGGAGTCAGCATATTCCACAGCTGTGCAGTTATTTCCAGTGCCAGAAGTCAGATTTGTAGGAAAAAGATTGTATGTCTTGAGTCATCAGCATGGATTAGCCCCCAGAAATGTTAAGTGTAATGGGTTATCAAACTTCACAGCTACTTGCAGCATGGGTGTTTTTACAGCTTCTCAGTAAACCTGTAATTTATTTACTTGTTTTTTTGAACTACTGAAACATGGTGACCACCTAATTATCAGGGTGTATATGTTGTTAATGAGAATACTGGAAGGCTTTTCAAAAAAACATTGCAACTGGTTTTTAGTTAAACATGCAGCCTCACAAGTTTGTTCCAGTTAGAAGGAGAATTCGATCTTGGAGACAAATGTCTTTCATGTAATCCTGTTTATTTAAAAGGATGTGCCAAGCACCTTCTCCTTGAGCATAGGAGGATCAAACAACAGGAGATTGTTTACAGCTGGTACTCAGACTCAAAAGCTCTGTCTAGGATTTTCTCAGGCCCGCATCCCACATTTGCCCAGCCTGCATCTGGATTTTCTTTCTAAAATTCTGCCTGTCTGTGGCATTTCTGTTGTCCTTTCTGTCACACCCACACTCCAGCCAAACAAATATTCTTTTGCATAATTCAAATGCCTGGCTGTTCTTTAATATTCCTGTTTTGGCCTGTGACAAGCTGTGTATTGGGTTCAAGGCTCTTTTTTTTAATAAATATATAAAGGAGTTTGACTCTTGTGTTCTAAAGGAATGATACTGGTTACAATAACCTCTCCAACAATCTCTTCTGTACAGTTACTCCTTTCATAGTTATAAAAGTTGTTTGATATTATGTGGACAAGCCCTAAGAAAACAGATCTCTTGTGCAGAAGAGTTCTAGAAGTGGGACACTCCCCATGCCCATGGTTTTTATGAGTGCATGAAGGATTGCAATGGGAATTGTTTGCTTGGTAACTTTTAACATCTGTACTCATCATTGTCTGAGAGTGAGTGGGTGTTTCTTATATATGAGAAAACATTCCACTATTCACCCCATTGGAGTATGAGTTAACTAACACAAAGGGGGAGACAATTACTTCAGATCAAAGACCAGAAATATTTATAGCCAGAGAAATGTCTCTGACAAGCCTTCCCCTCCTTCAACCTTGCTCATGGGAGTAGCAACCAACTGCTGCCTGGTACCAGCCAGTTTATCTGGGGGGTGAGGTGGGGAGCTGAGCTTGTGCACCCCTTTGGTGTCAGGGAGCTGCCAAGGGTGGGGGTTTTACACCCAGGAAGGGTTGTGTTGGCTACAGATTGTCTGTAAATCTAGGTCACTTACTGTCATTACTGTATTCATTCAGCTTCTGCTTATTATCTGGTCAATTAGCCTTTTGTTAGTTCTACTTTAAATAGTATTTCCCTGGTTGGTACTACCTGTGAACTGGCCCTGTCAGTCTGCTTCGGGAGGATGGAGCAGCAACATGGGTGAAAGAAAGGTGCACCCAGCAAAGAGCAAGACTAAGGCTAAGGGGATTTGTCAAGTCATTGTAGAGTACCAGGAATATGTATAAATCATCTTGAATGCTTATTTTGGAGACTAAATTCTTAAACTTTCTCTTCTCAGTGCTCAGGTTACAAAATAAATGAGCTAGAACTTAAAAAAAAATATTACGGTAATAATAGAACATTGTTCCTAAAAGCTAATTAGTTCAGGTTGTGCTTTGTTATTTACAAATTCCAAACATGTTTTAACATCTTTTGTCCACAGAGCATAGTGCTTTTTTGTGCTGCTTCTTCCCCAGACCTTCTTTCTTATCTAAATGTCCCCAAATTCTTTCATCTCTCTAAGGGAAACAGTCAGTGGTTGTGTAAATCCAGCAGGCAGGATGGTTTTTCAGTGGCACTCAAGACTCTGAAGACAGGATCTTATTTTGCTTAAAGCAACCCTTGAGCAAATTCAAAGGCCACCCATTTGCAGCACTAGAATTGAAGTTTCAAATTGGTTTTCCTTGGCTCTCTGATATAGAAACAGACAAACATGGCACAGGGCTGAGTTTGCTGCTTCCATCCATACTTATGGATAACACTTGGGATACCAGATTTGCAATAACCTAAACCCATCAGGAATGGTTGATGACCATTCAGGCACGCATAGGTAATTCATACTAACTCAATACATTTATGTGCATGCTCATAAAATGGAAACAGGTTGCAACTTATTAGTGGAATAAATGGAATTGCTTCTTTACAGCGTGTGTTTTATGCTTCTCTCTAATTTAAAGCTAGATCATTAAAATATAAAAATGGCTGATGGTTACAATAAATATTCCTAGTACGTTCCTGCTTTCCAGCTTGTACTTAGTCTTCCTTTGTCTCTCTTTAAAAACATTTATTCTATTTCAGGTAGTTCAGTATATGCCATGAGGATTTCAAATCTATGTACTTGTCAGTCTCTGACTTCTAAACGAAGTCAAGAGGTAAAATGTCAAGTTTTACTGGAGTTAAATTATTTTCAGTGGAGATTCAATGAAAGGATTGAATCCACTTCAAAACAGCTGTTGTTCTTAGATAAATTCCTCCTAAATTATTAGACAGGTTTAACAATATTATGTTACAGGAGTCTAGAGAGAAAAATAAAACAAAACCAACACATCACTTTCTGATGCTGTGTTAAGTAAGAAAAAAAGTGGAAACAGGTGGGTTTGCTGCATAAAATTATCTTTATTTTACAATCTAGATTCTGAAATGGAATAATTCCCAACCATACTTTGTAAAACTGAACATTCACAGAGGCCTTAGAATCTGAAAATCTTTGTGTCCACAATTTAAAATGTGATCAGTTTTAACTTTTTTCACTATTTAATGAATAAATAAAGAAAAACAAGCCACAATAGCCATTCCAGATTTATTTTTTATTACATGGATTAAGATCATAATGATTTATTTATTCATCATTAAAAAACCCACCTGTTTATTGTATATTCTGTATATCAGTTTAGTATTATTTTATTTTTGTGATTAAATACCACATGGAGAAATACAGTTTCAAAGCCATAGTTTTGCAGAGAGACTTAATTAAAGTTAGAGCAATTGGAATTACTTCTCTTGATTCCACGTTGTATTATTTTATTGCTTTGCCTCAAAGTAACAATTATAAATCTTAAATCTGTAAATATTGATATGGAGTGCAATACTTTCTGTTCTAATATTCAAGTAATTATATGTCCAGGATTTAATGCGTGTAGTTTCTTGCTTCTCTGTGGTGTCTGGTGTGACTGTTATGTTGTTGTTTTGGGTTTTGTTTTTTTGTTCTTGGGGTTATTTTGGGAGGGCTTAGGATGTTACTCCTGAGAGAAATCTAGAAGTTTACAAATGTTTTCTTATGTTCTACTAATGAAGGCAGCTAAGACAAGCTGCCTGGATGCTGCCTGGCTATGTTGGGCAGAAGACAGAAATGCTGAAGTTTGAAGGTTGGCTTTGGCATACAGTGTAACCAATAAACAGTTTTTCTTTGTCAATCTGGTTAATAGCAATTTGGGATTACATGGCCATGAGTCTAATGTCTAGGTCAGACTGCCCACAATGGTTAGAAGTTTAATTCCCTTGCATTACTCCTTTAGAGGTATGTCATGAAAGTATAGTTTGTAGATGTCAAATTACATATGCACTCTGAGTGTGCTCTGTTTAAGTTCAGGACTTAGCATCATGTATTCCATTTCAATTTTTTTATATCTCATCTTTCACACAGAGGGTCTGAAAATGTTCAATGGTTAGAGACAGAATAATGGGATATTGTTTTACAGGACTATGTAAAGTGACTTGCATATAGATAATAAGCAAGACAGAGATTGGACTTGAAAGAGAGAAGACAGATGTGAATTAAGATCAGTAGCAATAGAAATATAAAGCAATTCTGATTGCAAGAGACCCTGAAGGGTGTATGGGAAAGGTTTGCATTAATGTTAACTTCTAGTAAGACTCAACAGTAGAAAAAGAAATCTTCCTACATATGTGGTGATGAAACTTTGTTACACAGTATTTTACATTACAGGAATTTATTTTACTGGGATTGAATTTGTTATGGGGGAAATAACAAAAGGGTGGAAAGGTAAAAATCTTATGATAGCATCTGCTTTATGGTAGAGTTCCTACTAAGAGACTTTGAAGAGATAGCATGATTAGACTGTGTGAAGGAATTTAAAAAAAAGGAGCTTTAAGAGTAATTTATTTAATCCTACTTTGAACAAGAGTCACAGTGACAATAAGGAAATATTTCCCTTCTGGCAGGCAGTGGGAAATAAAAATATAGGAGTCTGGCAAGATGACTAGGTATCATGGATTGGGTATTTACCCCAAGATTGTTTCACATGTTTCATCCATGATATTGGACTTTTCCCATGTGTTCCAACCTAAAGTTTCCAGCATTGCAAAAAGAATGAGGTCTTTCCCCATCATGGGATTTTATCCTGCTTTTGCTTTGCTTGTCTTTCCTGGTAAGGTCTGAGTCTTGTAATCTTTAGTGAAGATTAAAACTGTATTCTTATCTGAAGAGAATAGTAACAGAATTAAGGAGAATATTCTACCTTTGAACTGCTCCATAACAAAAGACAATATAATATGGCTTCACTTTCCCAACATTCCTGAACAACACAACTTATCATGTAGACAAGATTTGAGTTGAGGACTATAAATACATTTACATTAATTGTATAAAATTGATGGGCTAGGCTGAAACAAGCATAGAAGTTCAGAAAAAAAAAAAGTCGTTGAAAGCACTAAGCCTTAAGAAGTGAAGAATAGTCAAGGTCTAATCCTGAAAGAGGTAGAAAAAAATTTCAAATACTGTTTGCTCTTTGAGGGCAGCATCAAAGGCTGAAAGGTTTGGGAAGGACAAACCAAATAATCAGTGTTGCCATGATGATGGCTTAGGAGAAACCCAGTATCAAAAAAAAACAACCAGTTTCTGAAAACCAGAGGTGTGGGGCTGGGGGAAGGATTTGGGAAGAGAATATCACCTCCACTGAATGTTCAGAGAGATAATCATTGAGAAATTAAATGGTGATTGTCTATTCAAGAAGGGCTTATTGTGAGGAGAAAGAACAAGTATGGGAAATGGGCAGAGAAATTGAGGATAGAGGAAATGGAATGAGAAAAGATGGGGTAGCAAAGAGGAGATCTGCAAGAGCAGGTGGGATGGAAATGAGTTCAAAATTAATTGTATCCGCACTTTATTTTTGGGGCACAAAAGTGCTTATTCTAAAAGTAAAACATAATCTCCCTTCGCCAATCAACAGTGTTTTTAGAGATAGGTAAGACTTTTGATAACATAGAATTGTTTATGATAGATGGATTCTAACAGTTCAGTACTTAAAAAAACAGTGAGAATAATGTGCTATGCCTTCCAAAATTAATGGTGAACTTTAGGATTCTGTCATTTTGAGGGGAATTTGTTTTTGGAAAAGTGGAATACTGCAATTTTATTTTTTAAGTCTCTATCAGCTGAAAATATGAAGAGCCATCAGAACAATGATGCTGTTTTATATGGATCTGCACATAATTTCAAAACAAATTTTGACAAATCTTGCACTGATCCTGTCCAACTGTTGTGTGACATTGGGCATCCCAATGATGCTCTGTTGTTGGCTTTTCTGGTTGCTAACCCCTATTGACTACATGTAGGTTGCAGTCTGAGGTGTTTGTGTTACTCGTGTTCCATGACACTGAGTCAATAACTGATTTTAGATAAAAAGCAAATATCAAATAATGTATTATCATGTGGTTCATCCTCAGAAGTACATGGCAAAAAGATGAGGTTATCACAGTGGGAAAATACATTAGAAAGGTATCAAGAAAGACTTGGTTGGTCTTTGTTATCCTTCATTTGTCTTCAGAAAATACTCTGTTTTAGAAGGTAACCTCACTGATTTCCTGAGATAAGATCATCTGTGTACAGCTTGCTGCAAATTTTTGGTAAGTACACCTTAATATGTAATGTAGTATTTTATGAGATTGAATTACCAGAAAAGTTTTTTTATTCCCAAAGTGCTTATTATATAAATGAGTTGGCCAGAAATCTTAGACCGTTTTTGTCTCTTTGTTGTTTGTTTTCTTTTTCCCTCAGTGATTAATTTATCCTAAGACTACCATGTAACCAGTTATTAAATATTGCTTGTACTTTCTGNACAAATCTTGCACTGATCCTGTCCAACTGTTGTGTGACATTGGGCATCCCAATGATGCTCTGTTGTTGGCTTTTCTGGTTGCTAACCCCTATTGACTACATGTAGGTTGCAGTCTGAGGTGTTTGTGTTACTCGTGTTCCATGACACTGAGTCAATAACTGATTTTAGATAAAAAGCAAATATCAAATAATGTATTATCATGTGGTTCATCCTCAGAAGTACATGGCAAAAAGATGAGGTTATCACAGTGGGAAAATACATTAGAAAGGTATCAAGAAAGACTTGGTTGGTCTTTGTTATCCTTCATTTGTCTTCAGAAAATACTCTGTTTTAGAAGGTAACCTCACTGATTTCCTGAGATAAGATCATCTGTGTACAGCTTGCTGCAAATTTTTGGTAAGTACACCTTAATATGTAATGTAGTATTTTATGAGATTGAATTACCAGAAAAGTTTTTTTATTCCCAAAGTGCTTATTATATAAATGAGTTGGCCAGAAATCTTAGACCGTTTTTGTCTCTTTGTTGTTTGTTTTCTTTTTCCCTCAGTGATTAATTTATCCTAAGACTACCATGTAACCAGTTATTAAATATTGCTTGTACTTTAGTAAAAAAAAAAAAAAGTCAAATTGTTTAACATCATTATGGTAAGAAAACACAATGACCCTTAACATAAATCTTGATGTAAGTTATTGTAGTTTACACAGATTTCCAAGCAGTCTGCTAAATGCAGTTTGCCACTCCAAGTTTTATAGATGTGTTTGAGACAGACTATTGTTCTACATATAGTACTAGGCTGTAATGCAGATTATCAGTGTAACCCTGCATAAATAAGTCCTGCTTTCTGCTTCTTTTCATCGTGCCACATACATTATGAAAACAGAAAATACCTTTGAAATAATCCTCTCAAATTTCCTGGGCAATCTTCCATCTTCCCATTGGTGTAAAATTGCAGCATACTGAGAGTGGTTTTGGATCTAGAAGATTTCATCATCTTTAAATGACATGAAATGGTTGAGCTTAGCTGAACACTTGCACTTTCTGCTCTGTGGGCTAGTTAATAAAATATGAACTTAGCACACAATCTAATATTGATTTTTCTGGGAAAGACTGGATTGATATTGGATAATGATGTTGCATATGAACAGCAAATGACTTAAAAGATCTCCTTACCTTTTTGATATACTCACTGCACTTGCAGCATGTTCTACAAATATATCTGAAGACTTTCTATCTAGCCAGAATGGCTGCACCTGGTACTTGTCAGAAAGTTGGTCAGCTTTCTCTCCATGTTTCAGTGGAATGTTAAGGTGACTGTTTGCAATTTAGGGGCTTGGTTAAAGAGAGTGATTTTATACCCTCTGATATTCAAACAAGGCATTTCTCAAAATAACACAGTCTTGACTTCGTTGTCCTCCAGAAAGAGTTACAGAATGCTCAGGACATCCCCTGGGGAAAACAAAATCCTGACTTTCTGTGCACTTCCATTGCTAGCCCAGAATCTGAGCTGCACCTCTACAAGAAGATGAGCACAATCAGGCAAGTGTTGGGGAATGCCAAAATTTTGGTTGACATTAGGGTTGGGAAACGGATGTCAGAAAAGTTCTATCAAATATCAGAGTGTAGTGGGTCAGTCCTTCAGTATTCATCAATACTGAACTTATCTTAAGGTCTTATATATAAAACTAGTAAAAGGATTGATTATAAACAATTTTCCTTTCTAAATACTGTCTCTATTATGTATGCTGCATGGAATAAAGGTATATATAACTCGTATACAGTTTCTCCTATTTTTGGAGCCTTGTAGTTTTGCAGTAAGCCTGAAGCAGTATTAGGGTAAAGTGGTAATAGAAGAAATGGTTTACCAGCAACTAATGAAAGCCTAGCAGTAGTAAGAGGTTGTGGATGTGCTCTGTGGCATGTGGGATATAGAGCTAGAGTTAACCCTGGAATGAAGGCTGGCATCAGGGTTAGCAATTGAATTTCCTAAATAGGGGGCTGAATAACTTCCCTTAATGAAGCCTGAGCATCCTTATGAAGATGCTACCATAGCTCAGTCTGAAATTATGAGCCTGATCCAGGAATAATTGAAAAGGGCTACTTGGCTTGTGCTGTATAACATTTAGACAAGATCATAGGAATTGTCCCTTCTGGCTTCAGAAGAATGACTGTTCATTTCTCAAAGATCTGCTTCATAAGCTGAACAACTCTGGTCATTTTAATTATTTTGTTTAATCTTTTAGATAGCCATGTTTGGAGTCTTCTAACATCAAATTCTTAAAAAAAAAATAAATTGCAAAACCAAAAGACATAAAATCAAAAGATAACAAAACAAAACTTTAGGCCTTTTTTCCATGTTTGAAGAAGCCACTAAGTCACTGTGAAAAATAAATAAATGGTTGTATTTCTCATCCAGAAAATCATTCTTGTGGAACCACAGTGTAGTAGAAACTTCAGATAATATTTTATGTACTAGAGCTTTGCTGAACCTTACCTACAAGAAGCAGGAGGTGTTTGCTTAACTTAGAGTTAGCAAAGAAAACCTGAGTACTTTTCCCTCTATATTGAATTAAGTACACATTCTGTCTATACGTGGGGTTTTTACTAACATTTCCTTAAAGAGTCAAGACTTAAATGACTGCTTATAAAGGTTGTTGCTTTATACATGAAGTGTATAAATTTATACAGATTTTCCTCATCTAAGTTTATAGATGGAAAATTACCATATTGAAATAGATTTATAGATGGGCAGTAGCCTATAGGTGGTGAGTTGGTCCATGGTGAATAACTTTCTGAATGCAGAGGACCATCTTGTACAGTTGGTTAAACATCCACATGCATTTCCCACTGTCTGCTTCTGTCTTACATGTGGTGACAGAAGTTCAAATGTTTTCATATTTCTTTCTGAGAAGTGAGTTTATGTACTATATCTTTAAAATAATCTGGACTTTTTCAGAGATGGGGGTGAAAAAATACATTGATTTTATTTTCCTTTCATAATTAAAAACCATTTTAAGCCCTACCTTAAGGGATAAGTTAATGAACTCACTTAGAGACAGTCACTCATAAGGAATAGTTGTGACAGAGCTTTTTTTTTTTCACTAAGGGTTGAATCTAGCAAACCTTGATGATTTGGAAGTGGTTACATATACTAGGAGACATGTGCCAATCTTATCCTGCTTTGAACAACCTGAATTAGAGGTNTGCTCTGTGGGCTAGTTAATAAAATATGAACTTAGCACACAATCTAATATTGATTTTTCTGGGAAAGACTGGATTGATATTGGATAATGATGTTGCATATGAACAGCAAATGACTTAAAAGATCTCCTTACCTTTTTGATATACTCACTGCACTTGCAGCATGTTCTACAAATATATCTGAAGACTTTCTATCTAGCCAGAATGGCTGCACCTGGTACTTGTCAGAAAGTTGGTCAGCTTTCTCTCCATGTTTCAGTGGAATGTTAAGGTGACTGTTTGCAATTTAGGGGCTTGGTTAAAGAGAGTGATTTTATACCCTCTGATATTCAAACAAGGCATTTCTCAAAATAACACAGTCTTGACTTCGTTGTCCTCCAGAAAGAGTTACAGAATGCTCAGGACATCCCCTGGGGAAAACAAAATCCTGACTTTCTGTGCACTTCCATTGCTAGCCCAGAATCTGAGCTGCACCTCTACAAGAAGATGAGCACAATCAGGCAAGTGTTGGGGAATGCCAAAATTTTGGTTGACATTAGGGTTGGGAAACGGATGTCAGAAAAGTTCTATCAAATATCAGAGTGTAGTGGGTCAGTCCTTCAGTATTCATCAATACTGAACTTATCTTAAGGTCTTATATATAAAACTAGTAAAAGGATTGATTATAAACAATTTTCCTTTCTAAATACTGTCTCTATTATGTATGCTGCATGGAATAAAGGTATATATAACTCGTATACAGTTTCTCCTATTTTTGGAGCCTTGTAGTTTTGCAGTAAGCCTGAAGCAGTATTAGGGTAAAGTGGTAATAGAAGAAATGGTTTACCAGCAACTAATGAAAGCCTAGCAGTAGTAAGAGGTTGTGGATGTGCTCTGTGGCATGTGGGATATAGAGCTAGAGTTAACCCTGGAATGAAGGCTGGCATCAGGGTTAGCAATTGAATTTCCTAAATAGGGGGCTGAATAACTTCCCTTAATGAAGCCTGAGCATCCTTATGAAGATGCTACCATAGCTCAGTCTGAAATTATGAGCCTGATCCAGGAATAATTGAAAAGGGCTACTTGGCTTGTGCTGTATAACATTTAGACAAGATCATAGGAATTGTCCCTTCTGGCTTCAGAAGAATGACTGTTCATTTCTCAAAGATCTGCTTCATAAGCTGAACAACTCNTTTCCATCTATAACCTTACCTACAAGAAGCAGGAGGTGTTTGCTTAACTTAGAGTTAGCAAAGAAAACCTGAGTACTTTTCCCTCTATATTGAATTAAGTACACATTCTGTCTATACGTGGGGTTTTTACTAACATTTCCTTAAAGAGTCAAGACTTAAATGACTGCTTATAAAGGTTGTTGCTTTATACATGAAGTGTATAAATTTATACAGATTTTCCTCATCTAAGTTTATAGATGGAAAATTACCATATTGAAATAGATTTATAGATGGGCAGTAGCCTATAGGTGGTGAGTTGGTCCATGGTGAATAACTTTCTGAATGCAGAGGACCATCTTGTACAGTTGGTTAAACATCCACATGCATTTCCCACTGTCTGCTTCTGTCTTACATGTGGTGACAGAAGTTCAAATGTTTTCATATTTCTTTCTGAGAAGTGAGTTTATGTACTATATCTTTAAAATAATCTGGACTTTTTCAGAGATGGGGGTGAAAAAATACATTGATTTTATTTTCCTTTCATAATTAAAAACCATTTTAAGCCCTACCTTAAGGGATAAGTTAATGAACTCACTTAGAGACAGTCACTCATAAGGAATAGTTGTGACAGAGCTTTTTTTTTTTCACTAAGGGTTGAATCTAGCAAACCTTGATGATTTGGAAGTGGTTACATATACTAGGAGACATGTGCCAATCTTATCCTGCTTTGAACAACCTGAATTAGAGGTGTCTCCTGCTCAGGAAACTCAACCCTTTTGTTATTTGCAGCATTGGGCTGCACAAACCACGCAATTCCTTACCCTACTGGAAATCTGGGCTGCAGCTACCAAAGGAAAGCTTGAACAGGCTGCTATGATTACCAGCAACATTCTGGAAAAGATACTTTGACCTTGTGCGATTAAAGGTCGCTCTGTAGTATTTACTTCATCGTGTAACATCTCTACCACTTAATAACAGGCTGGTGCTTTGGTTCGGTACCAACTCCAAGGGAAGAGTGCCACCTACTGAACTAACAGCTCTGTTTCCTGAGGCATCTGTGTTTGTCAGTTTACCCCAAAGAGTGGCCAAATTCTGCCCCCCTTGCTGTCAGAAATGAGCAAGGATCAAGGCCTGTATGTGATTGGGCCATAGAAAATGTTGTAAATCTGGCTGAGATTCCTGCAGCGTGACACTTGCCAGCAGATTGATTGATTGATTGATTTTCCACTGAGGGCGCTGGGATTTGTATTTTAACATGCTGGTTAGAAGAGATGCAATAAAAGTGAACAACAGCCCACACAGTGTTGCTGTTATCTGACCCTGATTTGAACTCTTCACTGCTAGAAGTGCTAAAATATTCTACTAATGAGTTCTTTGGAAATACACTAATAATTGATGCAATATTTCAGTCTTTGTGTCATAAAAATTAGAAATGTCTTAAAAAAGAGTTAAAGCAATAGGACTCCTCGTGCTTCCCACTAGATGCTCAAGTGCATTTAATCAAATTCTCTCATGCAAAAAATTTCAATTATCCTTCCATAAATATAGATTAAAGTATATATTTATCCTATAAACTCTTCTATTCATTCCAGCATGACTGAAATTGCAGATCCCTCTATGGTTTTTCCTTCTAAATTCTTTCTTTTGGCAAAGTAAAGGGGAAAAAAAAAAANAACCCTGGAATGAAGGCTGGCATCGGGATTAGCAATTGAATTTCCTAAATAGTGGGCTGAATAACTTCCCTCAATGAAGCCTGAGCATCCTTATGAAGATGCTACCATAGCTCAGTCTGAAATTATGAGCCTGATCCAGGAATAATTGAAAAGGGCTACTTGGCTTGTGCTGTATAACATTTAGACAAGATCATAGGAATTGTCCCTTCTGGCTTCAGAAGAATGACTGTTCATTTCTCAAAGATCTGCTTCATAAGCTGAACAACTCTGGTCATTTTAATTATTTTGTTTAATCTTTTAGATAGCCATGTTTGGAGTCTTCTAACATCAAATTCTTAAAAAAAAAATAAATTGCAAAACCAAAAGACATAAAATCAAAAGATAACAAAACAAAACTTTAGGCCTTTTTTCCATGTTTGAAGAAGCCACTAAGTCACTGTGAAAAATAAATAAATGGTTGTATTTCTCATCCAGAAAATCATTCTTGTGGAACCACAGTGTAGTAGAAACTTCAGATAATATTTTATGTACTAGAGCTTTGCTGAACCTTACCTACAAGAAGCAGGAGGTGTTTGCTTAACTTAGAGTTAGCAAAGAAAACCTGAGTACTTTTCCCTCTATATTGAATTAAGTACACATTCTGTCTATACGTGGGGTTTTTACTAACATTTCCTTAAAGAGTCAAGACTTAAATGACTGCTTATAAAGGTTGTTGCTTTATACATGAAGTGTATAAATTTATACAGATTTTCCTCATCTAAGTTTATAGATGGAAAATTACCATATTGAAATAGATTTATAGATGGGCAGTAGCCTATAGGTGGTGAGTTGGTCCATGGTGAATAACTTTCTGAATGCAGAGGACCATCTTGTACAGTTGGTTAAACATCCACATGCATTTCCCACTGTCTGCTTCTGTCTTACATGTGGTGACAGAAGTTCAAATGTTTTCATATTTCTTTCTGAGAAGTGAGTTTATGTACTATATCTTTAAAATAATCTGGACTTTTTCAGAGATGGGGGTGAAAAAATACATTGATTTTATTTTCCTTTCATAATTAAAAACCATTTTAAGCCCTACCTTAAGGGATAAGTTAATGAACTCACTTAGAGACAGTCACTCATAAGGAATAGTTGTGACAGAGCTTTTTTTTTTTCACTAAGGGTTGAATCTAGCAAACCTTGATGATTTGGAAGTGGTTACATATACTAGGAGACATGTGCCAATCTTATCCTGCTTTGAACAACCTGAATTAGAGGTGTCTCCTGCTCAGGAAACTCAACCCTTTTGTTATTTGCAGCATTGGGCTGCACAAACCACGCAATTCCTTACCCTACTGGAAATCTGGGCTGCAGCTACCAAAGGAAAGCTTGAACAGGCTGCTATGATTACCAGCAACATTCTGGAAAAGATACTTTGACCTTGTGCGATTAAAGGTCGCTCTGTAGTATTTACTTCATCGTGTAACATCTCTACCACTTAATAACAGGCTGGTGCTTTGGTTCGGTACCAACTCCAAGGGAAGAGTGCCACCTACTGAACTAACAGCTCTGTTTCCTGAGGCATCTGTGTTTGTCAGTTTACCCCAAAGAGTGGCCAAATTCTGCCCCCCTTGCTGTCAGAAATGAGCAAGGATCAAGGCCTGTATGTGATTGGGCCATAGAAAATGTTGTAAATCTGGCTGAGATTCCTGCAGCGTGACACTTGCCAGCAGATTGATTGATTGATTGATTTTCCACTGAGGGCGCTGGGATTTGTATTTTAACATGCTGGTTAGAAGAGATGCAATAAAAGTGAACAACAGCCCACACAGTGTTGCTGTTATCTGACCCTGATTTGAACTCTTCACTGCTAGAAGTGCTAAAATATTCTACTAATGAGTTCTTTGGAAATACACTAATAATTGATGCAATATTTCAGTCTTTGTGTCATAAAAATTAGAAATGTCTTAAAAAAGAGTTAAAGCAATAGGACTCCTCGTGCTTCCCACTAGATGCTCAAGTGCATTTAATCAAATTCTCTCATGCAAAAAATTTCAATTATCCTTCCATAAATATAGATTAAAGTATATATTTATCCTATAAACTCTTCTATTCATTCCAGCATGACTGAAATTGCAGATCCCTCTATGGTTTTTCCTTCTAAATTCTTTCTTTTGGCAAAGTAAAGGGGAAAAAAAAAAAATCCATCTGGACATGTGCATGTTCATTTCCAAAGGAAAACAGGACAACTTCAGTTTTGCACAAAAGCTAAATCTCACAGAATGAGTATTTTGGATGCCTTTCAGATAGAAATTCAAACTCTTGTTCAAAGTTGGTAATTTGGCTTCTCATGGATCATTTGGATTAGAGGATGTCTATAGTAACTTCAGGGAACTATCCCAAGTATCTCCAGAACATAGGGATTTATGTTTTACATGCTTCTGCTGGAAAACAGAAATACTGAAATAGAGATTAAAATAGGAGCAATAAGGTGTTTTCTGATTGGATAAAATACTTTGAGAATTCTTTATAAGTATTTTAGATTTGCATCACAGTCCAGTCCTTTTGTGACCTTGTACAAGCAAACTTCTGCATCTGACAACTTGAGGTTCTTCCTTCAGGCAGCTGCTGGACCATTTGTAAAATTTAGATTGTTCGTAGTTCCTGTCACCCTTCAGCAAAATCTTCCCCTCAAAATGGAGGGAAAAAAATAATGGGCATGAAAATGGGTGGGGGAAGAACATGTAAAAAAAACAAACCAACCACAGAAACAGCAAATCTATATTTCTATATTCTGCTGTTTGGTTCGGGTTTTGTTATTGGCAGGATTTCACTTTCTCTGTGTAAAGCAGGCAGTGCTGCTCTATGCATCCAGTCTGACAACATTTTCAATTTATTAACAATTTCAATAAATTAACAATTTAGTTAACCTTTGTGGTCTTGCTGTACTGAGAAGTCTTTCCCAGAAAATTCTCTCTACTTCAGTAGTTATATGTTCCTTTTCATTGTGCAGTGTATTTTTAAGAGCCATCACAGTGTGCAATTGGCGTGCTTGAAGTAGAGCTAAAAATTGTAGGTGGCAGGTGGTTCTAGATATTCCACGCATTGGACAAAGCAGGTTATGACTCGACCGTGACACAATCTGCCCACATTTTTTCACCTTATTTTTGCACTCATGTAAAGGAATTATCTCATGAATCCACTCTTGTTCCTCCCAGGCAATCAGTCACTGCTCTAGCTCTGTGCTGTGAGGAGATTGCGGAGGAGACTGTGGTGCACATAATCCAAAGTGCTCATCCTGAGCTTGGGGGTCATGGGTAAATAGGGATTTAGGTTCTAATGTAACCCTGGTTTTAGCTTAACTACATCAGCCCGGCTTCAGGCATTCTGAACTGATTATTTTGCCCTAGGAAAACAGCAGCTGACATAACTATTTTTATTTCATGATGAAGCAGAAAATTCAGTGGAAATAAGATGTTATAATGTGCTTTTTATGCCTTTTTCTTTGCCCTCCTCCATAGTTTTCATTCTCGGGTTTTCTTCAGGTGAATTCTCCCACTTCATGAAAGCTGACAGGTCTCAGAGGATGCTGGTTCTGATGAGACAGTTACTTTTTCCAGCAGGCATTGACTTGAAATGCATCAAATCTTCGCTATCTTACTTAGGGATCAAGGGCTAAGTTCTAGAAACCATAAAGGGATCCAAACACTTGTGACTGCAGTGAGATTACTCATGCACTTAATGTGCTTAGTACCTGGCTGATTCATGCTTTAATAGGAGGCTCTTTGTGCTGTAGAGGAAATTAGTAAGAGGCTTGACTCCATCACTTGTCAGGTGAAGTTCACTAGGAACTGTTATTCCCAAACAGCCTGTATTTAGGGGATGCTTCTATTTATAGAAGAAATTAAGTGATTATGGGAGAAAATTTTGTGCACACTTTCCTTGTTTTCCTTGCACTGTTCATTCAGATTTATCTTTTCTGGTTATCATAAATATGTAGGTTTCTAGAAGTGCTTTTATATGTTATGCTTTTTCTTCTGTGCAAGAACAAACTGATGCTTTATTCTTTTTGCAGCAAAATGTTGCTGAGTGTAGATGGTACAGAGCATAGAGTTTCATGTGTTTTCTTTGTTTCTTTGCAGAAAAATGAAGTGACAGGTGCTTAGCCTCATTTTTCATGCTAGCTTTGCCATGCCATTTTCACCAATAACGAAGGCAGCTGCCAGAGCTTGAGGAAATCGGGCGAAAAATTCAGCTGGCAGGTAGACCCAGACACTTTAAGAAATGTAATCTTATGTTAGCAGATGGTAATTAAAAGGCAGAAGAAATAAAATTTTGTCTCAGTTTTCTGCACTGTTACATCAATTAAATCTGCAACAGAAATGCAAGCAGAAAATATCATTTATTTTCATGTGGCTACACACTATGATTCTATGCAAATCTAATGATTTGTTTTGCAAAGACAATTGCAATTTTTTAAACCTAAGTAGAATAACTGATCATTTCCAGAGAGCACGTTGTATGCAGTAAATCTTCAGTCTTCAATATGCTTAATTCAATGAAATGCATCTCCTCCTTGTTTTCTATTCATTGTTAAACCTCAAATTGGATTTTGCTGCCTATGTGCTTGCAGCTTTCAGTAACACCAATTTTAATCCTAACAGTTCAGTAAATCTTAGTATGGAGAACTAATCTAGCTCAGGCCTCAGCAGGGGTGCATCCTGTTAAAAGAGAATATCCAAAAAGTGCAAGGTTGAACCTGGGAAGAGTTGCAATGATCTTGCAGGAAAATGATGGTCCAACTCTGACAAGATTCCTAAGGATTTTTGCTTTTTCCTCCTCCTTGCAGACATCTAGGTTTTGAGGACAGAACCTTATTATTCCTCATATGTTACTTATGGTTCCAAGGATCATGAACAACATGTGCAAATCAGATGAAGTGTGAAATAATTACACAATTAAAGCTCATTATGGTAGTGGTGAATGTGCAATGCTGGTGTAGTTATGTCACTGTTTCCATAGCCAGCTTTGATTGGCGGGGCTTTTATGAGTCATGTGTAAATAGTCACCCAATTTTATAAAAACTCACGCAATTCTGAATGTTACAGTATAGTCAAACTTGAATGATATTTTACTAAATGCAGTTAGTCATTCTTTAAAAGACATGAGGTTTAGCTTAAAATTGATTGAACAACTAGATGTTTATTTTTCATTCTGTAACCAAGCCAGGTTTGTCTGTGATGCTGAAACCATGTGTCCTTTCCTCCCTCTCTCACAGTCTGCATTAAAGACAATGAGAAATAACTAAGATATGTTGCCTAAAAATGCAGTTCCCATTTCTTCTGTCCCATTGACTGATTGCTGATGCCTTTAAGCATAATGGAAATTTTATCACTGTGGCTCCTATTCTAGTGAGACTGGTATAGCAAGGAGCAATTTTTTTTTAAAATGTTTTTTTTTCTGAAGTGTTCAGTTGAGCAGAAATGCAAACACACTCCTTAAAGCTACAGTGATCAAAAGTGTCACTTCAGATCAACCAGTTAACTCTAGTTGAGTCTGGTGACATTCCTACTCATGTAAACATATAAAAATAGATGATCATATAAAGATACAGGAATTTTGAAGTTCTTATGAGTAACAATGAATAGTAGTTTTGAATCTGAGTTCACATTTATGTCATGTTTGCACATGGAGTATCACAAAATTTTTGCATTTAAGATGACACGGAGTTTTTCAGTGAGGGATTTCACTTAGGCACTTCTACTTAGGAGATTAAATACCCTGTGAGTGTGTGTGTGTGTGTTGAGGGTTTATTGAGTCACCCATACCTCTTTGTTAGGTACAAATTTTCATTACTAGGATCACCAGTCATAAGAACTGGATGGATATCAGACTTTTCATTAAGACAGCAGAGCACAGAGAAACCTCCAGGAACAGGAAAGCACAGAAAGCAATTATGGGGTCGCAGCTTCTGATCCATATTTGACTGGTGATGCTGGAAACATTTTTATCTCCTAGTGTGGTCACTCAGGTTGTGTTTTGCTCTGTTTTTTTTTTTTATTCTAGGTCAGGAAATTTGTCTTGTGGTCACTGGTGATGAGCAGTGATGTCTGCAGGAGCAGCTGGGAAGTGGTGGCAGAAGGGGAGCAGGAGCTGCAATTCGTGTTACACACGCACACTACCCCCTAGGGAACTCCACAGGCAGGGTGAGCAAGGGGTGAACTTCGGCTTCTGCAGGATCCAGGTGCTGGCTCTTATGGTCACATCAGGTAACAAATCAGTTGGTACATGACTGAAGGACTTGCAGTTGTGGGCAAGCAGCAAGCAGAGCAGTGGAGTTTGACCATACTAAAAAAAACATCTCTGTTGCATCTTGGCAGCAGCTGCCAGGTGAGCCTGTGGCTAGGGGCATGTCCTCTACAGCTCTCCACATGTTTCCTTTGCTCTTGCCACCATCCTGAGCCATGATGCCCTTGGAACTCCATTCCTTGGGCTCTTATTCCCCCAGTACTGCTATTGCCATGTGGTGTGTTACTCAAATGTGTTTATATCCACAGACACTGCAAATACATTTTACCTAGCGACCTAGGCCACAGCTGATTCTTGGACTTGGCTGAAAGGTTAGGACCATGGTACTAAACATCAAGTTTTAACTTCCTACTTTTTGTCATGCTTACCTCACCACATTATTAAATCTTAAATATTTTTGAGAATCAGATATTACAAAGGAATAAAAAAGAAGCAATTGGGATGGTAAAAGTACAAGTGTGAGAAAGCTTGCTCTTTATTAAATGGGGGTGTCATTAATAATGTTGCTTAGTATATCTCCTTTTTTCAGCAGCCTTATCATTGTACTTTGGTAGTCCACCACTGTTAAGACTTTTGCTTTCTCTGGAGACTGACATTTAACCTCTAAGCTGTTCAGTGCAGGTTTTAGATCTGGAATCTGTGTTTGTACTTGGCTTTGCCACACACAGCAAGTCTGTAGAGGACTATGAATTCCTGGGGTAGCTGGGGATGTTCATCATTGTCTGAGAAGCCAATGCTGCTGCTTTTGAAATTTTATCTGTGTCCTCTGAGAAAAGATCTTTTTATATACCCAAAAGGATAAAAACCTTTCTGCTAAGGCCTTCCAAAAAAAGGAATGCTGTATTCTTCCTGCTGGGACTTTGTGTTGAAGGAAACAGATGCTCCATTTGGTTTCACCTCTTACAGAAATCAATATAGAGTCAAGATTCTGAAAATGTGAAAAACAAACTCAATGCATTTACATTGGGTCTTCTTTCAAAACCTTAAATGCCATTAGATATTTTGTGGTCTTGAAGTGCCCCATCTGGGGCACTTTGAGGGGCTTAGAAGTGCTTAAATGCTGAACAGCCTTTCTTGACAAACTAGGGTGTCTGGGTGTGTCTCATCCTTCACAGAAATCACTGACAATAATAACTATTGGCTTCAGTATTTATTCCCTGTCCCTTATGAAGCATCTTCCTCCTCCACTTCCAGAATTAAGACAGAAATGCTGGGAGTGGTTTGAAAAATGGGAGGGGTGTTGGGACTAGGAAATGCTGTGGTCTGAAAACAAAACCAGAGGGGTTAAGTAAGCTCTTAAAAAGGGAGGTGAAGTGGGAGAATATGAAAATAGTTTGGACTCAGTTTGACATTCTCTTTTATAATAGTTGCCTTCAGTCAGCTCATGCAGGGATAGTAATTTCTCAGCACAATGTCAGGGACATAAAGAAATGTGACAGCCTTCCCAGCTAACTCAGGCTGCCTGCTGGAAATTATCATTCATTATGATTATTATTATAACGAGCCAAATCCGAGTCCGATCCCACTCCAGTGGCACTGCAATGGCAAAAATCCCAGTCACATCAACAATATAGGCTCAGGCCTGAAACTATTATTTAAAGAAATCCAGTGGTGATTAGTGACTGTAGTTCTGTTGTTGTATCTGGGATTTATGTTCTGTTTTTTAATGGAGTGTATTAAATTGGGAGCTGTAAAATAGTAGCTACTATGAGAAAAATAGTTCAATGTGATTTTAGAGTTTTGATATAATATGTTACCAGATGTAGCTGCTCAATCAGTAAACCAGTTTTTCTCAGTCAGCATTCTTCTCCAGTGGATAAACTTTCATAATTACCCTGCCACCACAATTAAAAAATATCTAGATGCCTTCCTTCTAGTTTGTTCAAGCTGATGAGAAACTGAGAAGATGGAGTTTCAATGCCTATGTCATGTTGCTATCACTTGGCAATGTTCAAATGCAGAATATTTCAAAATCAAATCTGTAAAGTCTGCACATTACTTTGAGGAGATGTGTCAACAAAATGCTGTCAGCTTCTTGCCTCTTGACAAGCTGTACAGATTTCAGACTACTCTGAACTGTAGCTTGTCCTTCAAGGCAGCAGATGTCCTTTTTGGCACTACTGGTAGCTCAGTTAAATTGCTTGGTGGCTTTAAAAAAATATATATTTTTAAAAGAGATTCTGATAGTAACTGAGGTCTAAAGTTTGGTCTTAATGGGATAGACATGAGCAAGGGAAGCTTCTTTCTGATGTATCTGGCAATGAGAAGGGAGCCCTGAAGACTTTCCTACTTGCCTCATTTGGTTTCAGATAGGGATGGGGTGTCCTTAACGACACGAATGGCTAATTGGAAGCTACTTCCTTCAGCCCTAGAAAGGGAAAGAAAGGCTTAGAGTGCTTGTTCAGCCTGTGAAGTGTCACATGTCTAGATGATTCTCACTGCTGTCACCGTGGTATGTAATTTTCTACCATTTGAAGAGGGACAGCACTGAAATAGGGCCCATTTTCCAGTCTGAGAAAAACCTCTGCTTGCGAGGTACTTCTGGTAGCTATTATCCCTGCTTCTCATGAGCTGGCTTGGCTGGAGAGGTTCAGCTGTTTCTAGTTTTCATTGAATGGGACTAAAATACACAGATTCAGCAGGTTTAATGTTTTATATGCCAGCTTAATAGATTGTTAGACTGAAGCATCTTGTCATGAGTGGAGAGATAGCAGAGAGCCTTTCTCAGTTAACTGCAGATTTATGTGTCTTGTGTGCATCCTGGAGTTGTACTTACCTACTGCCTTTTGGGGCCCATGAGCTGTTTTTATTCCCTAAGGCCTCTGTGCATATGCTTCTCAAATAGCACAAAACTAAAGGCTGTTTGCAGCCTACCAACTAAAGGTTTGTAGAAAAGAAAGTTGATCTTTTCCATCCTGTGGATTCTTAAGTTTTTCAAGATTTAAACTGGTCAAAATGTCTTTGAACAATTAAACTTCCAAATATGCTTACTTACAATGTATGCACTTTGACTCTATCTTTTGTTTGTAAATTAAATCTGATTTCCTTACATTCTGTAATAGATTGTAGTTTTATTTTTCCTGGCATAAAAGCACTTTCTGTCTGTCCTTCGGTTAGTCAAAGGTAGAAGTCTCTTCCTGAGAGATTAGTTTTTCTCACTGGAATTTCATACTGCAGGATGACAGTCTTCTCTGGCACACAGTAAGCTCACCATCATCCACAGTATACATGAAATCATAATCAAAGACAGATGTTTTTGCCTGTTATAAATAATCAGTGCTGCTTGTATAGCCCAGGAAAAATCCTTGTTTAGACTGGTCTTACTTTCTTTTTTGGACCTCTGTATTTCCCTTGGCCTTTCCTTTTTTTCATCTTTTCTCTGTCTCTAATTCTAGATATTTGCCTAAGGAAATAAAGGAATGGGGAAAAGTAGATCTTGGCACACTCTGAATTCTCAGAGGATTACCCTATGGAGTGAAATTAAATACACATGACATATAAAAGGGAATGGCCTTTTAATTTATAGCAAAAATCCCAGTTCACAATAAATCCGTTCTTTCCTGTTTGTTCATGTGCATGATGAGAACATGTCATATGCTTCTGTGAAGCTGATATAGAAGCTCTTTGTTCTGTAGGATTAATTTATTTGGATTGGTGAAAGGTTCCATATAAATATCAAATGGCAATTGTGGATCCACTTTTAAATTGGTGAACAAATTTACTTGCTTTTCAGCAAAGCCAAGTACACTACTAACTATTTTAACAGCTTCTAGTAAAGGCATGGTCATTCCAACTACAAATTGTCCTCAAGTAGTGGTGAGATTTCTGAGATGTCAGGACTTATAAGAAAGCCTCTTTTGGGACAGTGTTTTCAGATCTCTTTATGGAAAAATTCTTCTCCAGAGGTAGAGGCTGTTATGAATTTTTAGCCCTGAGCAAGGCACAAAGCTCTTTTCTGAGTTTTTGACAAGTTTCATCTGCAGTCACTACCAAAATTATTCATATTTAAATGTTGGGCACTGTTTCTGACTAAACAGTGTGTGTGGATGTTTTGCTGTAGTGTTTTGTACTCTAGGGTTCAAAATTCTGCTGTTTTTTTTTTCAGGGACATGCAGTGTGATGAGGCAGGGATTATGGAAAGAGCTCTGCACCACTAACAGGTTGCTGCATTAAGAGTTCTAATCCTTTAAATATCTAAGCACTGCTGGGTTCAAGTTCTCACCATGTGCTGTGTTCTTACACGAGCTTGGACAAGGTCTGCCATTAAAAAATAATTTTGCTTTGCAAGGAAGGTCAAACAATATGCTTGGGGTATCACTTTTAGTCCATTGGATTATTTTGCTGCAGAAATATGTTTGCAAAGTGCATGTGGTCTGATGCCATTAAGAATGAATTTGGTAGAGCAGCAAACCATGATCATTGTTACACCATTCATCAGCAAGGCCTTCTAAGATGGAAAGTAATTTTAAAAATATCTAACTAAGGAGAGTCTTTGTGAGGGAACAGCAGGATTTTGTTTTTAAAATCGCAGTGGTTTACTAGAAAAAAAAGGACTGCTAATGGTTTGATAAAATTCTGAGCTGTTCCCTTTCTAAGAGAACCATCATTTTTACCCCAAAGGTCAGCTTTGCTCATGACAAAGTGGGGGCTGAGAAGTTGCTTGCATCTTTTTTTTTTTCTTTTTTTTTTTTTTTTNNTTTTTTTTTTTTTTCCCTCTGCTCTCTTTTTTCTTTTATTTTAAAGCATGCAGGCCAGTTCCAGTATTAACTGTTAGAATTCTTACCATGGTAAAAGCAAACTGGGTGCTTGCCCATTTGTGTTCACAGTTTTCTCCTTTACTGAATGTTTTCCTCCTGCACAAGACCATAAATACATTATGGGGCAAAGAAAAGTACAATCAATTTGCCTTTGATACATAGACTCATACTTGTTATTAATCATTTTGAAAAATACAGTTTTTCTTTACAGAAGCATCATCTGATTAAAGCACTTAATCCACTCATCTGAAAAAAAACACCTGCTCCTGGCATTAAGGTGATTTACTGATACCTGTTGCCACAAAAAAATATGCCAGGTAGGTGAGATGTGGTTAAAATGGTCCTGAGATCTCTGTGTGGCAGCCACGCTTTGCCTGATATAATTTAGCGATAAAAGCCCTTCTGACCAATTTAGTGGCCTCAGATGGAAGGGAATTCACACCAACTGAGGAAAGATAGAAACACTCCCCCACTTGCATCTGTTCATTAAAATGTGGCTTGTTTACTCATGCTATGAGAAAATGGGAAGTTCTCATGAAATGTTATTAAGTACTTCTGAATACAGTATTTCTACACACTGTGTAAGACTTTAAGGTAATCTATGGCAATATTGAAGCTGTTATTGCAATTTTTTTTGTAAGGAAAAAGAATTTTTTTTTTGAGAAATGTTCATGTTATATTCTCAAGTAAATGAGATAAACACCAATATTACAAGGGACTCTTCTTTTACAAATAATGGATGTATTTTGTTAACAGTTTAATCTATATGGGACACCTGAGGTTTAGAGTATGTCATTATTACAGA
>VYZU01055381.1:31098-132195 GCA_013401355.1 Ceyx cyanopectus
GTACAATCAATTTGCCTTTGATACATAGACTCATACTTGTTATTAATCATTTTGAAAAATACAGTTTTTCTTTACAGAAGCATCATCTGATTAAAGCACTTAATCCACTCATCTGAAAAAAAACACCTGCTCCTGGCATTAAGGTGATTTACTGATACCTGTTGCCACAAAAAAATATGCCAGGTAGGTGAGATGTGGTTAAAATGGTCCTGAGATCTCTGTGNCTTTTTTCTTTTATTTTAAAGCATGCAGGCCAGTTCCAGTATTAACTGTTAGAATTCTTACCATGGTAAAAGCAAACTGGGTGCTTGCCCATTTGTGTTCACAGTTTTCTCCTTTACTGAATGTTTTCCTCCTGCACAAGACCATAAATACATTATGGGGCAAAGAAAGGTACAATCAATTTGCCTTTGATACATAGACTCATACTTGTTATTAATCATTTTGAAAAATACAGTTTTTCTTTACAGAAGCATCATCTGATTAAAGCACTTAATCCACTCATCTGAAAAAAAACACCTGCTCCTGGCATTAAGGTGATTTACTGATACCTGTTGCCACAAAAAAATATGCCAGGTAGGTGAGATGTGGTTAAAATGGTCCTGAGATCTCTGTGTGGCAGCCACGCTTTGCCTGATATAATTTAGCTTGGTTTTCCTCTTCTTTGGGAATCATTTAAGTATATAATAATACAAATGTAATGAATTGAATTCCCTAAGCTTGAAGCTGCATTGGTAATAATTTTATTTCCTTCTGAGGTGAAAATCTGACTACATTCAGCCACTGATATTTTCCTTTGACTATCTAGTTGGTAAGATGTGCAGGGCATCTGCAAGGAAAAGCACAAATGAGTTTGTTTGCTGACTAGCTCTATCTTTCATAGCATGTTCAAATGTGACACTGTTCTCTGATGATATGGTTCCAGGGAATGAAAACCTTATGGAGTAAGCTACATGCTCCAACTATTGCTGAAATTCCTGCTCTATCTGGAATGCCATAGAAGCTTTTTGAAGCCTTTGTGTTAGAAAGCATCATGTTTCCTGATAGCTGATACTCTGTGTTTTGAATAAAGCCATGGCAGAAATGTCACACTGAAAAATTGCCCAATGGATATTTACACCCATTTAATCATCCATTGGACTAGTGAGGCACATATCACTGCTGATATGTGTGCTGCATGTTGACTTTCCAGCTCTACTGGATGTAGCTTAATCGTATGTCTAGGTTAATAAAATCAAAACATAAATTGTGCTCTGATCCTTGGAAGAGGTTTCCTATTTTCTCCCTCCTTCCCTTTTTCTGTCTTTCCACCCTGTTGTTTGATTTCTCTGCCTCTGATAAAATGACAAATTAGAATGGAAGCTAGTGAAATCACTTGATTAGGGAATGATGAATTATACTGGGTTTGGGTCACAGTTGCAAACAGAATCATCTTGTCCAGAAGCACGGATTTCACTAAAATTTTGCAAAAAAAATATAAATCGTTCAGTTAAGCACTCTTCAATGTTTATTCTTGTAAAAGCAGCAAAACAAGATGATAAAATATTTTAGGACAAATCATGCAGTTACTAGATTAAGGAAAATTGCTGAAGGAAGTTTTATTATAATATATGATTGACCAGCATGAGCTGCACCACTGTAAGCTGTCTGTAAATAGTCTGCACCTCCAGCCTTTTTTGAGGCTCACTACCATCAAACCCAAGCAGTGTAGCAGTATCCTTTGAGGTGCACTCTGCATTAATAAGGCTATTGCTGCTGCAGCAGTCCATTAGACTGATTTTGTTAGCACACAAGATGTATAAGCCCTTACATTCTTGTGATTGTATATTTGACTTAATACATTATAGATGCAATTCTTTCAATTAATGTTACTTGAAACTAAGTCCGATTCTTCCTTTCCCTTACCCAATGCAGGATAATTTTAATCCAAAGCCCATACAACTGTAATTTCATCTTAATATATGTTACATCACTGAGAAGCCTGGCTTAATATTGCTAATCAGTAGCCAGCTTATCTGCATAAACAATAAGTGATGAAAAATAATGAGGTGTTGGTGAACAGAAGTGCAACTTTGGGGGTTTCAGGGGGGGATGCCGTAAATCAAACTATAAAAATAGCCATTTATGAGGTATCTAAGGACATTTCATTCTCAAACAGGAGTTTAGCCTCTAGTAATACACCAAAGTTATGATGTCTAAAACTATGGAAGCCTGCATCTCTTTCGGTGATGTGCACAAGTCCACATCACAAAATCAGTTTGAAGCAAGTGATTGTGGGGGCAAGCAGGAGACAACGGATCAGAGCAAGGCAGGTGGTTGGCAGTGCAGAGGAGAAACTCAACTCTATTTTCCCAGAGGTGTCTGTGTGCACATGTGTGAATGTGTGTATATGTGCTTCAGAGGGAAGCGTAGCTAAAGGGAATGGCCAAGAGCAAGGACAGAGACAATACTAGATTGATAAGGAGCAAAGATGGAAGACAACATGGGACTGATAAGAAGCAAAAAGTCTCAGCACTGGATCCGGACCAGTCTTCTCTTATAGTTTACTGGGTGAATTAACTCTCTCTAGCACATCATATTTTACATCATCTCTGTGTTACTTTTTGGAATTCTGCCTCTGTTGTCTACTTAATTCACTAAAATAGCCTTTCTTAGTTGTTCCTTATCTTGGCAGTTTTCAGTGGGGCTGCCAGGAAAGCTAAACCCCTTTATTTAGTGTTCAAAGGCATAATCTGGGAGATAAAAGGCCAGGATTAGTCTTGTTAATAAACGTGTACAAGAAAACTCCATTGGGGATTTCTGTTTTTCTATTTACTTTAAAAGACTATGAGTTTCTACCCTCCCTCAGCAAAACAGTTGGAGATTGCCTTGTCCTCCAGTGTGTTGTGGAGGGGAGGAGAAATTACCCAGTCTGCAGATTGGCTTTCTGAAAGACCTTTTCTTCCCACTATTTTGGCAGTTGAAATTTTTTTGCTTTCCAAGGGCACTACCAAGACCCCCACCATCCCCTGAGTAGCTGTGGTCAGTACTGTTTCCTCCAGGGAATAGCAGCAGGGATGGTAGCTCTGTCAAATTAATATGGGTTAAGTTCACCACCCCTTGGGCTAGTTGGCTGGCTTGCCTTGGAGAAAAGTGTGAGGATCTCTAGGTAAACAAAAATCCCCGTGTGATACTGAGCTGACATTCACACATCTTCAGAATCCTTATTTCAAGTTGCTTGAGGCTGTGTGAGAACATATCTCTGTGTCTCAACATATCTTTGTCCAAACTCAGCTAGTACACTGGAAAACAAGCAGACACTTGAGCAGACCTGGAATTTCCACCCGGGGAGGAAGAAGCTGCACACCAGCCCATTATGCAGCATGTTAGCCTCTTGTCAAAACCAGGCAAATGGATTCAGGCTGATCAATGACTTTGTGCTGGCTGCAGTCACTGATTATTCTGAGACCATCCATAAATTACAGTTTAAACAGTAATCTATTTCAGGAGCTTGAAAAAATTAGGTGCATAGATTAAAATAATAGACTGCCCTGGTAGCTTTCCATTGCATGTCTTGAGTATATGATATTTAGTCTTTGCTGGTGGATGTCTCCATCTGTGCAAACATTATATCTGATACTATTCTGAAAGAAATTTGATGAGTGGCAAAAGAGAAATAAGTTATTTAATTAATGATTTGGTTGCACATATGGACATGTAATCCCTGGCCAGATGCATTCTGACATTTTTTTTAATTACTATTTTTAATATAAGCAGCATGGTAGATTTTAGATATCCAGTCACAAGCTTCGACAATAAAGTTAATATTGCCAAGACCCCATTTTCAAGGTTTTTTGTTTGGGGGCTTTTTGAATTTTTATTGTTTTATTTGTGTGTGTGTGTGTGTGTGTGTGTGTGTGTGTGTACAGCCTCCCTCTCCTCCTCGTCCATCTCTGGTTTTGCCTTTTCAGCTCAGCAACAATCCCTTCAGCAGAGAGGCCCTTTGGATTGCTTTGATAAAAGCATTCAAAAGATCAAAGAGAAAGCAAGACTCAGCTGGTGGCCTTTCCCTTTAAAGCGGTGGCTTTTAGGCCATGTCTACGCTACAGATGTTTGCTGGCAGGGCTGTGTCAAGACAGGTTTGATAAGGAGTTTGATCCCTGTCAGGCAGATTTCTGTGAGGAGAAGCCCTCAGAGCAGATGCGGTTTTTCTGGCTATGCTACATGTACTTGCTTGGCAGGAGTGAGCAATAAATGGACCTGAATATGCTCAGTGATGCAAGTGCATTTTTGTCAGTTTAAAAGGCGTTTGCAGAGAGGAGACCTCGACGCTGCTCCTGCAGTGGCACTGACCTGCCTGCAGAGCGTTGCTCACACGACTCAGCCCCTGCTTAAAAGGTTTCACTTTTCTGAAAGGTGCTGCACGGGAAGCCAAGCACCTGAACCGAAAACTGACGGCAAAGAGCCTGAGAGAAGAGTGGTAAAATAACTCTCCACGGAGGTTTTTACCCTCTTCTGTTTTAGCAACTGGGTTAGCCTATGCTGGCACAGAAACTCTTGCTGAGGCAGCCTGTTTTGCTTATTTATTTTTTTTCCTCCCCAGCTTGTATGAGTTTCTCCTCTGTAGTTTAATTCTATTTCATTTGCTTGAAAGCCTTTCTATAAAAGCAAGACATTTGTTTCTCCCTCATATTTGACTTTTTAGTCAGCAGAAATCCTGCTGTAAAAAGCAATAGGGAAGATATGGACCCCTAAAAAGCCTTGGAGGCTTTTCCATTTTTGGTGGAAACGCAGCAATTCTGTGTTTGCCAGAATGGATCATAATTCCCCTGTTCTAAGGAATGTTCCCTCTTGGTAATGACTTGAGCATGTCAGTAATTAAGGCACTTAAGAAAAGAAGAAATCCTTTCATTTTCAGGATGTTGTGTTTGTAGTGCCAAGGAGATGCCTTTTGGGGAAAGCATCTCCAGCTTAAACCCTAAAACCCAGAGGTGGAACAACGGGCTGCTGAGCCTGCATTTGGCAGGGTATTGGCCCAGGTGGACACACTGGCTGGTGCTGATGTTCAGAGCTGTGCCTTCTGGAACAGAAGGAGAAAAGGCTCTAATTTTTACAATAAGAGTTGCTCTAGGCTTGCTTATTTTAAATGTAGGGTGTGGTATTGCTTTCGCCTGACACAGTCTAGAGCGAATTAGTTTTCCTTTACATTGATTTCTTACTGTGTTTGTTTTTTTCTTGTCACTAAAGATGGTCCAGGATGGTGATTCCACACTAACTTTAAGCATATTGCTGAACTCCACTATTGTGAATTCAGGTAAGTGCTCTCTAAGGACAGATTGGAGATTTTTAGCAAGAGAACTTGACTTTTACTGAAAATCCAAGTATTTACAAATGCTATTGCCTACTGCCTGTTTCTATTTGAATAAATCTAGAGGTTATGTCTTTTTTTATTTTTAAAACAATTATTTGGAGCTATACTGTGGGTTTGTTGTTTGGTTTTAGGGTTCTTTTTCCCCCCTCATATTATAGTTTTGATTTTTATATATATATATATTTTATTTTTTTTAAGTGTGATCCTCAAGCCTGCTTTTGCAACAACCTACTCACTTAGGAGACTGATCCAAAGCTCTCTGAAATCAATGGAAAACCTCCAGCAGGTTTCATGAGCTTTGGCTAAGGCCTTTTTTTAGATAACATGAGAATTCAGGCTTTTTTTTTTGTGTGTGTGTTTTCACTGTTGCATTCTTAAAGCTGTATAAGTAGAAAATTGGATTTATTACTTATAGAAGTGGATCTACAATGACAAAGGACCTGTAGTTTTCTACTGTAAGGGATATAGTTTGGCAAGATGTACAGCAGGTAATTCTTACAATGTGAAAAATGTAGACAACTGGAATTAACTGCACTGGAACCAAGGTTGTAATTTATAACACATTCAAGAATGCATTGCAGACTCCTCAATCGATAAGTTAATGAGAAAAAGGCCTGTAATTAATTAAAAATCAACAGGGTCAATATCCTGTAAATGAAAGATATGAAATTGCTAACATTTGGATGAAATTTCTTTGCCAAGTGTATTTATAAACCTCATATAAAATATGATATTTATAAAAAGAATAAAAGCTGCTTATGCTGCTTTTTTTTTTTCTCTGAAAATTTAACTGAACTGACTTATTTCAACATGTTTTCTTCTGTGTATAAAAGAACTGAAGTAATCTTTTACCTTTAATTTGGGACCTTACAGTGAAGCATAAGAGCTATAAATAAGACTCCCAGAGTGATGCTACCCATGACTTAATCATCAAAACATCTACAGTGATGAAAGTTTCTGGCCAAATGATTCTCCTAGTACATGGCAGGACCTGAAGCATTCTAATCGGTGGTCTTGGCAATCTAACATCTTTAAACACAATTACAGATATAGTCACTAAAAGGGTAACCAGGGATTGAGGAGAGGGGCTAAAACTGGTTCTTGAAAGCAGTTCCTTCTCTGCCTTGGTCTCTAACTTCAAACAGCTCTATGCCTTTATAACTTGCAAAACTGGGAGTGCTACTTGTCTGGAATCCTTTTCATCTGGTAGTGATGATTTTTTTTTTCATATATATTTTATAACACCTCTGTGTTTTATTAAAAAGGTGGAGAACAGTCATTTCCAAGAAAAAAAAAATAATACTATTAAGCATATGAATCTCTACTGGGTTTTGTAACATAAGTTTGTTTGGTTACCTTGCTGTGTACCTTTTACTGTTCTTTTTGTGAGGGCAATGGAAATCAGGGGATTATGTTGTAAATCCACACAAATTTAATGAGACTTTAACTGTACAATAACTGTTCTTGAACTGTAACACATTCATTGATATTGGAGATTTTTTTTCAAGCAGGTGGACAAAATGCCATAGAAGCCATGGACAATAAAGGAAAAGGTTAGTGCTTTATTACTTAGTTTCCCCCCTGTATCTTCACTGTAGTGTCTGCTGGATTTCATTTTTATCATCATAAGATTTCACAGAGATGTTACTAGATTTCCCAGGTGTTCTGAGGTTCCTGGAGTTGTTTATTCACATTAAAAGTAAATCAAGCTTGTTTGTTGTTGCAGAGAAGAGCAATTTAATTTTTTATTATTTTTTTTTTTCAATTTACAAATAAGGAAATCAAATTCTGCCCAAACAATGTTCCTGGTTTCACCATGGAAGTCCAAACCACATGGGAGTTGCTGAGGCATAATGTGTGAACAAAGTCCCTTTTGTTTTTATCTTTCAGTGTAGACTATGGCTGCACTTTTCAAGTTAGTGAAAGAAAAAATGAAAAGATGGAAAGTGGGAATCTGAAGGAGTGTGTAGAAGTCAGTGAGCACTGATCCACTGGAAGAGGGCCTTTTCTCTCCAAGAGGCAGAAGTCTGGAGGGACCCTTAGCAGCAAGTACAGGAATAAGGGTGTTTACTAACTCTTTTAGACTTCACAAATTCAGAGGTATGATGATGCTAAATTTTTTTTGTCATTTAATTTTTTTGGTTGCTTTTGTTTTCAAGAAAGTTCTAGAGCCTGTTATTATTTAATTATAAAATACTAATAAATCATGGTCATTTCAATTATGTTAAAAAAGGTAGTATTATGTAGACTTATGACTTCAGGTTTAGAACACCAGAATGTTTGCTACAAAAATATACTGAGCCTTGAGTTGCTTCTTATATATTGGAAGTGATACATAGTAATAAAAAAATATAGCAAAGGTATGTAATATTGCATAATTTTAGAGAAAAATGTCTCTATCTGACAGATTACATCACACAAAATGACAGGGGTGATGTCTGACTGGTATCATCATAGCTTCAATTGCAGCTCAAGCTTAGTGCTTTTTCTGTCTGATTTCAGTGCAACTATCATCACACCTCCAGAACTCGGTGACAACGTTTGAGGAATATTGAGTGTTTGCTTTCCCACCTCATTAACCTTGATGTTTAGAATACCTTTCTTTTTTCCTCTTTCCTTTACAGATTGTAATGGTTAAGATGCAGTGTCCCCATCCCCAAGCCATTTCTGCAGTGCCCAGCTCCAGGGCAGGTAAGACTGCACTGGGGAAAGGATCTGTGGCAAAAAAAGCAGGTTTTTTTGCAGATGCTTGCAGTGTGAACAGCAGGGTGTTAAGCCTCTGCCAGTGTACAAGGTAAATTCAGTTCCTCTAAGGGGGTAGTGCTGAAGTGGGTATAAGGAGCCCAAAATCAATTAAAAAAGATTTGAGAGCCTTGGTACAGCTGCTTAAAGGATGAGGAACACAAGTTGTGTTCTCCTCTATCCCTTCAGTGGCAATCATGAGTGAGGAAGCCAACAGGAGAAGACAACAGGTCAACTCACGGCTCTGGGACTGGTGTCACCAGCAGGGCTTTGGGTTTTTTGATCATGAGCTGCTATAGGAGGTACCTGGGCTGCTGGTGGCAGGAGGGATGCACTTGTCTCAGAGGGGGAAAGGATTGTTACTGGTAACCAGAGTGGGATTTGTTTCCAGTTGTTTCTTTGTTATTTCCTGTGCCACATCTTTTCTCAGCCTCTTGCAACAGAATCTTGGGGGGTTTTAAATTGAAATGTAGATGTTAGTGTATTGTAATATATCCATCAGTCCAAGGTAGGAAATAAGAAAACCATAATGACTGCTCATGATTCCACCACAGAAAACCCTTTTTGGAGTAGAAAAATACATGCTATGATGGTTGTCACAGTAACTAGAATTTCCTATATCATTTATTTAACTCTTTCAGCATATTTTATATATAAAAAAGTTGTTCTCCACTTATTTTTCACCTGCAGACTTTTAGTGCTTCTGTCATAGTCATTTCATCTATCTAGAGACTCAGGTCTGATTTGAGTTGCTATTTCTCACTTGCAGTGACATGAGAATTATTAGTCAATCACACCTGGAAGAGGAATTTACATATCCAAATATAGGCTGTTTATAAAAAAAAATAAATAAATACAGAACATTAAAAGAAACATTCTCGAATGAACAATGAATAAATAAAAGGATGATTATATTTTAATAAAAGGTAATGTTAACACAACAGTGACAAATATTGTTTTAGTCAAAATAGTGGTATCACTGGTGGAGATAAAGACACCTGCAGATTACCAGAGAAAATGCCTACATTTCACATTCATAGTAATAATACTGCAAAGCTGGACTGCTTCTATTTCAAACACATTCCACCTGCTCAGAAAGTTGCAGATAGATTAGAGTCGTCTATGAAATCTGTCCAGCATGAAATTCTGTTACAGTAACATTAGCTGATTTCCATTCAACCTGCAGAAACGCAATAAATTTGTCTGCATTTTCCTCATTAGATATTCAAATGAAATCTAAACAGATGAAATCTGCATTACTATGAATAGATATTTTTCATTAAGCTACAGAAATTAATTGGCACTGAAATTACTTTTCACATATAATTCATGAAGTTGTCTTTTGAAAAAATCAAGACCAGAAACCAAACATGGTTTTACAAAGTGCTATTTGCATTTTTAGTCAACTAAAAGAATGCTGCCTACACAACTCCATTGTAGGACATGCTTAATTTCTTTTTACTTTCTCTTCAGTTAATCATTGGGTTTCCTAAGTACAAATGCATTACAACAATAATCAGATTTTAATTTAAATGCATTCCTTAGTGTGCCAAGTCAAGCAGCCTCTCTTCCCTTCCCTCCCTCCCCTCCCTGTAGCTTTTTGGGGGGAAAGTGAGAGGAACATCACAGATTGGTTTTCTATCTTTGTCATTGTTTATTCTATTAGGGACAGACTTAGAACCTTTTACAGTCATTAATATGATAAGTCTGTTGGCATTGATTGGTCTCATGGTGTAAATGGGAGAAGAAAAGGGTCTCAGTATTACCCTTATAAGGAATAAGTGATGCAGCACAGATGAGCTGAGAAGGGAAAGGGAGACATGTTGAAATATGAAGCTAGAGGTAATTTCTTGTCTTATATACTGCTATTTATAAAGTTAGCAGTGGACATTTAAATTAAAAAAATAAAGGAAAGACCCCAGTATTATAGGCTTCTGGTACTTTTTTGACAACTAAAATTCTGAGACATGCTAAGGATGCCCATTTAATAGCTGAACTGGTAATAAAACAGCAAAATAGTGAAAGCAGCAGCTTTGGAGTGGTTCTGTCTCATGATACAGGTGTGTTCTTCCATCTAAATTTCAAATGTAATACAATGTTTTCTTCTTTAAAATGCTGGTGGGGGAAAAAAAAGTCTACAGTATATATGTCCCCTCTTCTTTTGTATATTCAGCATTTCCAATAAGGGAGGTTGGGTTTTTTTCTCTTGGCAGTTGACATTAAGCAACAATTAGTGCTCTGGACAGCAAAGAACTTCTCTCCCTAAGAAACATCTGCTGCGTGGGGAAGACACACAGAGGAGAGTGTGTCCCATGTGTGCTGCTTCTATCCAGTGAGTTTAGTTAAAATAAATAACAAGATAAGATTTCTTGCTTTGATTTCCAAGTCTGCTGTTACTTTGCTCCATCACCTTGGTCAATTCAGTTCAGTTTACCTAGCTGTAAAATGTGTTCCATAATATTTACTTGATTTACTGTGATGAAATCTTCTGTTACTAGTTTAGGTCCCCTTTCTTCTAGTTATTGTATACATTTATAAGAAATCAAAGTCGGTGCTTCAGGGAAGGTATTACCTTCATAAATAATGTAGACTGAGGTAGAAAAAAAATTAAGAATGAATTAGTAGGTGAAGTTGGGCAGCTGGGAACACAGCTAAACATGGCCATTTTTGCAAAGAAAGTTGGGCAGTGTTGGGTGTTGAACCAATGTCTAGTAGTTTGGGAATAAGGATTTTATCTGCTCTTCTAAAGAAGCTAACTTACTTTTTTTTTTTTTGGTAAGATTTTGTTGAGATTTTCTAAAATCCTTGAAAGCTTAAAAAGATAATGATATAAACCATACATGTGTTTGATGTGACCTGTACAAAACAAGCCATATAAAACCAGTATCTGCTAGTAGTGGGCTTTTTAAAAACACGTATTTTATCAAGTGGACAAATGGAGAACTTTGCACTTTTTAACATTGAAACAACAGCCGATTTATCACAAATTTTTAACACAAACTGACTTTTGCACTTTCCTCGTTGCATGTCCTCGTTTAATTGCTGGAATTAGTTTTACCAGCTATGCAGATTTATTTAAACACTCTATCTGAAGTCGAATGCTCCCAATTTAGCTTTTAAGTTAAATACACATGTTGGTGACTCACACTTGTCAGCCTGTAACAAAACTCAGTTTTGTTGCTCAGCTCTTATGAGACAGCATTTGTTACAACCTAACACAGGAGTTTTAAAACTAATTACAAAGAGGAATGTTGTACAGGGCACCCTCCTGGAGTTTTAAAAACTATTTTAGTGTGCTGACCCAGTGTCTCCTTGGTATAAACCACTGCCAACAATAAATACAAATTAAGTGTGTCCCCAGACTGTTTAGTGAAATTATGGCATAACATTTTGAAATTAGGCCAGTTTAAGATACTCAAAAGTGCTGCTGGTTCTGGCTTACTACTGTAAATGTAAAACATTGAAATGATGATTCATGAGAAATGGATGGAATTCAATTCTGCCCAGGAAATTCAAATGCCTACCAGGGAAAGGAGGCAGAAATATGTATCATGGCTCTGGGGCCTGATTTGTTTTCTTGAAGCTTGATTCTCCTCTGCCTGAAATCTGCTATAAGTTAGGGAAGATCAATAGCATGTGATTATGTGCACTGGGAAGGAAAGTATTGCCCTAGATGGTGCCAACAAGTAGTAATTTGGTTTCAGTGCAATTTTTCCACCTCTTTTTTTCCTCATCTGCCAAATTCACTTTACCTTGGCACTGTTCTGTCTGTAACCTTTTTATCTAGCTTGCTTCTGGGGTTTTTCAGTTGTTTTCCTTCATCATTTAACCTGAGTGCTTGCCACTGCTTACACATCCTTCTCCAAAGGTAGAGATCATCATCCAAACCCAGGAGAAAATGCCTGGCGAGCATTAAGAGGTAAACATCAGCTAGTGGATTACAAATAAGTAGACTGAAGAGGTGGTCAAATCCAGCTTTTTTTCAATTTTTTGGAACATGGTTAAATTGCAGCTTGGAGTCCCCTCCTGTTACAGGGACACATAAGAGAAAGGAAGGTTGAGGGTTTCACTTTACTGTCTGAAAAAGTGTGCTTATTCTTTCTAGTATTTCTTTTCTTGTACTGATTTAATCTTTCTGTCAAATGTTTCTGTTGCTGCCTCTCACCTTCCTCTGCTGTAAAATAGCAACAGTGCAGATGCTGCTCAGGTAAATAATTTGTATTTTCAAATTCCATCCAACACATAAAATACAAGGTATTGTTTCTTATCTGTTACTACTTATCTATTAAGGTTCCACTCTAGGCATTCATTTATTCTTTAGAAATCCTCTCTCCATTGTAATCTGGAAATATGGATGGATCTGAACGACATGAAAGCAAAATCTTACTTGGGATATACTGCTATACATAGAAGGTATGCTGGTATGTTCTTTGAGTGTTATATTTATCCAGCATGTGAAGTCAAGAGAAGAGAAAACAACAGTTATGTCATTTATGCAGAAGACTCTTAAAAAAAAATAATCTTCCTTGACACAGCTAGAAATACCTTACCTTAATACCAATATTAAGGTAACTTAATACTTCTGTAGCTGGTACTTCTTGTTTTGTGATTGTGTTATACTTGTGCAACGATACTGAGAAGAAATCAGCAACATATTTGAGGTAAATTTCACCTCACTAAGTTGAGTGTATCATTTCCTTGAAGTTAACATGGCAAGAGATTTAAAATGTGTGTTAATTAATAGATACAAATTACTGTAATCACGTTGAGATAGAAATGACTGTAATCATGTCCGCTGAAATCTCTCAGTGATTATAATGCCATCATTTCAGTGTCATTTTTCTAACAAGATATTAATTTCATGTTGCAAGTAGTTTCTGAATTGGTATAACTCTGTACCTTAAAGCCCATTGCTCTTGGAGGAGGCAAATAACACTTTAAGTGAAAAAAAATAAGATTCCTAAAGCCAAGAGAAGTTACTGTAGGTGGATGTGTAAATTAGAGAACTGTGTCCAAATTGACCTAACACATGGAGGGTCATTTCATCACCACCCTTGTTTTGAGAAGAGTTCCAGTGATTACACTGGAAAAGTAGAACCCAAGGAGGCATCCAATGCTACTATTGACTTCTCCCAATTTAAACGAATAGGGGTGGGAGAAGTGAAAAATTTTCCTAAGAAAAGACCTGATCTGTAAAATACCCAGAGAACCCTGAAGCAGTGATTATAGAAGGATTTTAAATCACCATTTTCTCCACTGCTCTATGAGAGTCCTGGAATTTACCAGGGCACTGCACACACACAGCACAGAGGGCCTCTGTAGAGAAACATATGCCCACACTACCATGGATATTTAAAGTACCTTCAGAAAATTGTTGTGACAGTGAAAAGGGATGTTGTTTTCTACAGATTAAAGGGTGAACTGCAACACTATTTAGCTTCTGCTTTCACCAATATTTATGTGGACTTTTGGAAGGCAAAACAAGGGGAGGAGTCTGTTTTATAACATATTTCTGAGCACCACTTTTCCTTGTGTGGGTAAGTGAGAAGGAACTGTTTTGCACTGGACACTTCTACATTGTAGTGAAAGGAGGATGTTCACAAGTTACAGATGTTTAGTGTATCAGGGATTTTAATTTATTTTTTCTTTTGGGGCAATTTTTTTAACAAATGTGTTTTTTTTATAATGTGCTTCCTAAGACTAAACTGATTTCCAAACTTCTGATTTATTTTCAGTCAGCTCCTTGCTTTATAGCATCTTTGACATTTTAATGCAATTTAAATAGTTGTACTTTTGAGAAATGTATTGTCCAGTGAAATATTTTCCTTATTTCCTCTTAATGACTGTCCCTGTTCATTGAGAAGAAATATGTAAATACTGTTATAAGCAGGGAGGAGAGTTTACAGCCTTTAATGGCTTAAATTCCATTAACAATCATGCCCATGAGGAACTCCCTACACAAATAGTCTTGGTAAACTTAACAGAACTCTTCATGTGGTAAAATTAGTCATACAAGTAAGCGTTTGAGAGCAAAGTGTCAGTATTCCTCTCCCACATTCCTCCTGTTCCTCTATGAAAAAAAGCCAGCATATGAACATCAGAAGGCATTTTTAGTCTAATATGTCCCAACTAAGGATTTAATCTAGACTAAACAACTGTTTTGAATATTTGCTGTAACTATTAATTATTGAAAATGTTTTAGATTTTTCTATTCATTTCCTAGCTTTTAGTTCTTGATTTAAATCATCTGTAGTGTTCCTACTTAGTGTGTTTGCTTGGTATTTGACATTTGTAATATCTGTGTATTGCAATTTTCAGTTAGCTATGTATCTTACTTAAAGTGGATTTATTACTTTAAAAAGGTTGTGGAATGAGTGCTCTGTCAAAGAAGTAAAAATAGCTCAAACTTGTGTCCTGCTAACAAGGCAATGCAAGCTTGAGCATTCTCAGTGCAGCTGTTTCATGGGTACATGTTTTAAATAATTAATAAACCAGCTATTTTTCTGAACCAGTTGGTAAAACTGATCACAGTAGACACTATGAGTTTTTGGTAGCAAGAATGCAAAATTTTCTGTAGTGTTTTTTGAGGGTCTGATGGCTCGGGCTGTTTTGATCTACTGTATTATCCTTAATCCTTATGGTAAAATAAAAACTAACTGCATTTAATTTAGGCTGAATGTGAGTCAACTCTGTATCTGATCTACAGCTGCTGAGAATTCACCCTATAATTAGGTTTCTGAAGCACCTTCCCCTCCTACATAAATGTGCAGATGGATTCCTGGTTGTTTTCCTGTGGTCACTAATGTAACCAAGGGACTCATCTGAGTGACAGGTACTTACATTCATTTAGAATTTTTAATCATGGCTTAACACTTGTCAAAGTATATGCTGCTGGGAAATTAGTGTNTAGTATTTCTTTTCTTGTACTGATTTAATCTTTCTGTCAAATGTTTCTGTTGCTGCCTCTCACCTTCCTCTGCTGTAAAATAGCAACAGTGCAGATGCTGCTCAGGTAAATAATTTGTATTTTCAAATTCCATCCAACACATAAAATACAAGGTATTGTTTCTTATCTGTTACTACTTATCTATTAAGGTTCCACTCTAGGCATTCATTTATTCTTTAGAAATCCTCTCTCCATTGTAATCTGGAAATATGGATGGATCTGAACGACATGAAAGCAAAATCTTACTTGGGATATACTGCTATACATAGAAGGTATGCTGGTATGTTCTTTGAGTGTTATATTTATCCAGCATGTGAAGTCAAGAGAAGAGAAAACAACAGTTATGTCATTTATGCAGAAGACTCTTAAAAAAAAATAATCTTCCTTGACACAGCTAGAAATNATTAGTGTCACATCATGGGATGCAGCAGTTACAGGTCTGCAGTGAAAACAGATTTTTTTTTAATTCTTTTTTTTTTTTTTCTTCCATAGCTAAGGTTAACTGTCTGGACAGCTGTGAGTCAAGCCTTCAAGACATGCTGCTTTGTCTCAATCTTGATCTGGCACATGAAAGGAAATGTGAGGAAGTTTCAAGCAGAGATCATTTTGCAAGTCCAGAGATGAGGGTAAGGTCAAGTTCACTTGCCTTTTCACAGGATCTCGTTACAAACATAAAACAAAAGTGCCACGCAGACANCCCACATTCCTCCTGTTCCTCTATGAAAAAAAGCCAGCATATGAACATCAGAAGGCATTTTTAGTCTAATATGTCCCAACTAAGGATTTAATCTAGACTAAACAACTGTTTTGAATATTTGCTGTAACTATTAATTATTGAAAATGTTTTAGATTTTTCTATTCATTTCCTAGCTTTTAGTTCTTGATTTAAATCATCTGTAGTGTTCCTACTTAGTGTGTTTGCTTGGTATTTGACATTTGTAATATCTGTGTATTGCAATTTTCAGTTAGCTATGTATCTTACTTAAAGTGGATTTATTACTTTAAAAAGGTTGTGGAATGAGTGCTCTGTCAAAGAAGTAAAAATAGCTCAAACTTGTGTCCTGCTAACAAGGCAATGCAAGCTTGAGCATTCTCAGTGCAGCTGTTTCATGGGTACATGTTTTAAATAATTAATAAACCAGCTATTTTTCTGAACCAGTTGGTAAAACTGATCACAGTAGACACTATGAGTTTTTGGTAGCAAGAATGCAAAATTTTCTGTAGTGTTTTTTGAGGGTCTGATGGCTCGGGCTGTTTTGATCTACTGTATTATCCTTAATCCTTATGGTAAAATAAAAACTAACTGCATTTAATTTAGGCTGAATGTGAGTCAACTCTGTATCTGATCTACAGCTGCTGAGAATTCACCCTATAATTAGGTTTCTGAAGCACCTTCCCCTCCTACATAAATGTGCAGATGGATTCCTGGTTGTTTTCCTGTGGTCACTAATGTAACCAAGGGACTCATCTGAGTGACAGGTACTTACATTCATTTAGAATTTTTAATCATGGCTTAACACTTGTCAAAGTATATGCTGCTGGGAAATTAGTGTCACATCATGGGATGCAGCAGTTACAGGTCTGCAGTGAAAACAGATTTTTTTTTAATTCTTTTTTTTTTTTTTCTTCCATAGCTAAGGTTAACTGTCTGGACAGCTGTGAGTCAAGCCTTCAAGACATGCTGCTTTGTCTCAATCTTGATCTGGCACATGAAAGGAAATGTGAGGAAGTTTCAAGCAGAGATCATTTTGCAAGTCCAGAGATGAGGGTAAGGTCAAGTTCACTTGCCTTTTCACAGGATCTCGTTACAAACATAAAACAAAAGTGCCACGCAGACAGTATGAGGTTTAGTGGAGCAACATTTTTCACCTTCAGGAGATTTACATTGCTACAGGTTTTTTTTCCCATTTTGTTTACCCACATCAAAGAAAAATACCACAGTAAAAAAACAGCAGTTATATATATTTTTACAGTGTCCCTTCTAGGGATCAAACATATGGTGACTTCATCTAAAGATTGGACTTTAACTTGCCCAGGTGTTGCCAACGTCTCATAGGGTTGCAGGGTAACATTAGTATGTAGTTAAGGAGTGAATTGTATTATTCATGTTACATTAATTTTGCCTGTAAGTTACTCTAACTGCTTTCATCCTGTAGGATACTATATCCTCTTCCATGCATTCAAAACTGTGGAAATCTATGGGATAGGAAAATACAGCTCATTATTATTAGCTGTGTGTGAAACAGGAGTTGTAGACTGTAGGGTGGAAGGACTTGTCTGCCCCATGAGGCTCGCCAGAAACATTTTCTAAGCTACAGAAGAGCATTGTCTTAGAAAGCCAATCCTGCCTACTGCCTTCCCTCTGGAGAAATTCTGTTCCAGGCTCATGCCTGGCTCCTCAGTTTGTTAAGAATTCTCTTGATTACGCCGAAGTCTTAGTGAGATTTCATAAGTACCCACTTTTCTGAAAGTTTTTAGCTCTTAAACATGTGCATTGTTATGCTGCAATGTTTTATGGCTTTATGTAATCAGTTTTTCTTAGGGGAGAATTGTTGGTTAGCTGTACATTTCTGTAGAACCACAATTTGAAATTTTTGTTAGCTGCAGTAACATGCAGTAAATTCTGTGGTTAAAGGAAGAAGTATATTCAGCAAGACTCTGCACTCTTCTGTTCAGTCACTTCAAATGATATTTTGTGGATGCTGTGTATGAAGAACAGGTCTGCACACTTGTGAAAGTAGCAATGGATATATCTATATCTATATATATATATTATATATTATACCATATATATATATAGTCATGGATATATCAATATCCGTTACAGAGAAGCCAAGTTGGGAGGTGTTTTCTCCCAAAACTACAAACGCAGAAGAGTTAAGAACAGATGTCATGGGTTACATCTAACTCCCACAGGGTCACTGTTATCTGCATTTTTACCCTTTGCATATTCACTTATTCCCAGAGACCTTCTTAATGAAGTCATGGTAGATGCTTAACATGAGACACACCCAGGGAGAACACCTTGTTTGCTTAAGCATCTTCATATTTAGGGCTTTTTTGTACAGCTCCATCCATTGTTGGAACATAGGTGATACAGCTGCATGGTTAAGAATCTTTTTTGAGGTCTTCAGATATCTGAGACTCTGAAAAGTACTGTTGGCATCCCTCAAACTAAAAATCCCCACAATGAAATGTCAGCCTTCTTTCATGAAGGTGTTTGTTACTGAACAATACATGTGTTACCAAGAGATCCTGTTTAACTTCATGGAGCACTTTCTTCCAGGGAGAGCAGATATTTGTACAATTTTTTCTTGATCAATCTGTGTTCAATCTGTTAGAAGATAGAAATGGATGATATCAGCAAAGCTGGCATGTTGCTCCTAACCCTTCCTGATGGTATTTTCAATACTTAAAAATACCAAAGGCCTAAATTTAGAGGAAGATCTGTAAAGTCACTATCCCCTTTCCAAGAGAAAGGGGCAATTCCTATAATATACATCTCATCTCTCCTAAAGACTTACTTTGAAATCACTTTTCTCTGATGTTTGGCCTTTATTTCCATTTAACTTCTAGGTCATGCTGTATTTCCCAAAATAGACCCCTAGTTTTCAACTTCTCATTATTTTGCAGGCTTTTATAAATAAAAGTAATGAGCATTTGCCTTTAAGTGGACCTGTTTTTCCTTTTCAAGATAGTGTCTTTCATTGTTAACTTTCAAAGAGCAAATCAATCTCTCTAAGTTGCCACACTTTTTATCCTAATTATTTCTTAAATTGTTGTGTTTCTTATTCCACATCTGCATTAATATGACTTTGATCTTTTTCCTTTAAAAAATGTTAAAACTTATTTATGTCACTTTACTTTCCAGCTTTATTAAGGTATTATTGGCTCTCACCTTTGTGAATATTTGCCTTTAAAGTTTTAAATTTTTTTATAAACATGCACTTTTGCTGCTATGGTTAGCTGACATCAGCCATAAATTAACTACTTCAGCTCAAACTCCCAGTTCTCCTAAGGTACAGTCAAGAATCCTCCTTTCCTAGCCAGTGTTACACCAGAGGAGCAGGGAGACCAAATTCAACTTTTTAAGAGCTGCACCTCAGGGTAATCTTTTTCAGAGTCAATAATATCTCCTCCTTTAGAATTTTCTTACTCTTTCTTGGCTATTGAATTGCTTTAGACATTTCTGATACAGTATGCTTGCCTCCTGCAATGGTGGTGCTAAAATGTTCCAAGATAATGGAGACATGATCCTGAATCATAACTGTAGTAAATTGTTATGGCTGTTACTGTCTTTTTAGTTCTTTGTGGAAGGTTGAATTTTTAATCCATGCAATCAGACTCTCCTCTGTTATGTCTGTGACTGTGATGGAAAAAATAGCTGCCCCAGAACATAATATAATTCAGTGTTGTATACTTGTGATTTTGCTAATTTTGAGGTGTGATTTCTGACTAAAAGAAGAATCTGTCAAGATACAGGTTCTTATTTTAGATAAAATGTCATGCCTTAGGTCAAAATGACATGTCTTCCACAAGCATGTGATAGACTATATGAAAGAAAATATTGTTTGTCTGATAACCTGCATTTTTAGCTTAGTCAACTGTTGGAAATTGAAAAACAAAGACAAAACCAAAAGGAGATAATTTTGGAGAGAAGTGGTAGCCAATCTGCGATACTAGTCAAGTAAACATCAGAGGTGTCATTGATCAATTTTAAGGAGTGAAAAAAAAAATTCTGACAAGGTCTTCTCTGTTAACAAAGTTTATGTTTAGGAATACCATATATTCTGTTGTGAATTGGTAATTGATATTATACACAGACATTTTTTTACCAGGTGTACACCATGGGTTGTTTAGGTCTCTTGGCAAAGCCCATTTATACAGCACATATAACAGCTTTACTTCATTGTAATTCAGCCTTTTCATTCCTTTCCTCTAAGTTCACATGGATTCCTCGTGTGCTGATATTTGTGTTAATGAAGTGTATCTTTTTCTAAGGTTTTAGAGGACTAGTATTAGTTTTTCCTCACTGGTACAGAGGAGATGTCTGTCTGGGTAACAACAGGTTGGGAAGGTGAAGCTGCAGAATATGTCTTGGTCTAAGGAAGAGGCTAGAGCAGGATCAAATCATCCCAGAAGGTCTGAACTCTGCTACTAAGAGATATGTTAAACTTAAATACATTAGAACACTGCATATTAATAATCTTTTATAGGGTCAGTCTGTGGGGAGGCACTGTCCAGTATAGGTTGGTAGAGTCCCTCTCTGAACAGAAACCAAATGTCCTGACTCAGAAACCCTAATGTTTTGTTCAATGATTTTTTAATTTTTCATTTTTATTCTGCCCAATATATTAATTTATTTCCTACTCCCTAAATTACTCCCTAATTTACACTTAAATGTGCCAGTCCCCTTCTGTTCCTGTCTATATTAGAAGCAGCATCAGAAATTCATTTTTTCCCTCACTTTTCAGTAGAACACAATAATAGTTATTTTTTAAGCATGCAATAAACTTTTGCTAGGGATCTTATGTTTTGGCAGGGAACATATGAAAACACAAAGACCAATGGCCTCCTGTACACAAAATTCCTTGTTATAAATGCAGTTTGAATTATTCTCAGTTGGTTTGGAACATTTTTTTCTAGGCATAAGCCTTTTTTTTTCCTTCTAGGTTACAGAGAAATATACATTAGATAATCTATTACTTGATGAAAAATTTTGTTCGCTGTCAGATGTATTTTAAATATACACATTGTATATACATGTACACATATTTATTGCAAGCTAACAGTAAAAAATTCTAATACAATCTGTACTGGACAGTCATGTAGATTGTTCAGGTATTTTAGTGTATTGATGCAAATAACTCTTTCACAATTAAAAATTGACAGAAAACCCTCCTAGGATGTAATTTCCTGGCAAATAAATTCTCCAATATTTCAATATATTCTACAGTTAATGCTATTTAGGAAGGGTGCAGTGTAGAGATCCTACCCTGATTATAGAATAGCTGATGTCTGTGATGTGAAGGCTGCTGCACACATCCATCTATCCTGTTGTTTTTACAGAGGTTCCCAGCACTGTACCTGACTTTTCCATTTTACTATGTTCTAAATGTATTTTTAAATGGGGAGTGCATTGGAGGTGCTTCTTTTAAAGGATTTTTTTCTTCTCTTAATGGGATTTCTGGCCTCTGACTCCTCCAAGTCCTGGAAATTTAAAGCGAAATGCTTCCATTAGGCTGCTTTGGGTGAGTGTGGACTTTCAGAAGGTGCATTCACACGTGTTTCACACTCAGTAGTAAGGAACAGACATCTTTCTTGTTCTATCAGTGATTAGATGAGGGGATTGAGCACTTCCTCAGCAAGTCTGCAGACAATACCACATTGGGTGGGAGTGTTGATCTGCTTGAGGGTGGGAAGGCTCTGCAGAGGGATCTGGATGGGATGGATCAATGGGCAAAGGCTAAGTGATGGGTCCTGCTCTTCAGTCACAACAACCCCAGGCAATGCTACAGGCTGGGGGAACAGTGGCTGGAAAGCTGCCTGGCAGAAGAGGACCTGGGGGTGGTGGGGGATACCCAACTGACTATGAGCCAGCAGTGTGCCCAGGTGGCCAAGGGCATCCTGGCCTGGATCAGGAACAGTGTGGCCAGCAGCAGCAGGGCTTTGACCCCTGCACTCAGCACTGCTGAGGCCTCACCCCGAGTGCTGTGTCCAGTGCTGGGCCCTGCACCACAAGAAAGACACAGAAGTGTTGGAGTGAGTTCAGATAAGGGCAGCCCAGCTGGAGAAGCAAGTCCTGTGAGGAGAGGCTGAGGGAATTGGGACTGTTTAGTTTAGAGAAGCAGAGGCTGAGGGGAGAATTATTGCTCTCTCCAAGTCCCTGAAGGGAGGCTGCGGTGAGCTGGGTGCAGCCTCTTCTCTCAAGTAAAGAACAACAGGACTGGGGAAATGGCCTCAAGTTGCACTGTGGTCTTTTCCAACTGTGACAATTCTGTGATGCCTTGACATAATGAGAGGTGTTACAGAGAAAATGCTCAGTTTATGCCTCTAAACTAACTATAGTAAATAGGTACTTCATTGGCAGTCTTGCATAATACTGACTTCTATGTGGGGTAAGGATGAATCCTGGGGCCAGTTTTCAGAAACAACATAAATGAACGTCAGGAAAATTGGTATTTGCTATATTATCTTCTGGGTTTTTGTTTCATCTCTGGGGGGAAGATAAAGGAAATCCATGCAGGAAAAATCCCCCAAGGCATATTTAATAAAAAGTCAGCATCTGACTTGTAGTCCCTGAGCCAGAAATTGCTGAAAGCTGTGAAGATGACACCTGGGAAAGTATTGCTTACTCTCCTATTATAGTCTTCTGCATTTATCTACTATCACACAGGATAATTTGTTTTAACCTTGTTCGGCTATTCTTATGTCTTGTGTTCATATTTATATGGATTTATTGATACATAGTGGATATTTGCATGGCCATTTTTTAGCCATTATGTGATATAGCTCTTCCTAAATACCCTGTAGGGCCAATGGAGAGCAAAATATTCCTGCAGAAGGTCTTTCAGAGAGAAAGGCTACCTTGGATTCTCTTTGTCCAGGTAATCCTCTATTCACTGATAGCACTGGGACAAAGGAGCTGGCTGATAGGAGCTGCGTAGCATTGAGTGGTGTCTTCCAAGCCCAACCTGTCTGTCACCACTGAATATACCCACTTAGCACAGAATATGCACAATCTGTGGCAAGTCTTGTGTAATGAAAAGGTGTTGTTCTGTATCAGAAGACCACATCAGATTTATCAGAGAATAACAACCATAGTTCAGTTACTTTATTTCATAGCTACAAGGAGAGCAGGACACAATGGGGCTTTTTATTGGGTGTGTGTGGCTTTTTATCACTATTAAGCTGCAGTGAAAAATTCACTCTATCTCTCAAGCCCCCAAAGGACATCTCTCGACCTTCCCAACTGCTTCTCAGCATGGTGGATTGGGCAGCTCAGTGACTCTGTGAATAGCTGTCATTCTGGTGGTGTACCCTTTGGCTGCCAGCACTGTCACAAGAGGAGTGCCTAAGAGGAAACAACATATAAAGATTTACCCATGGAGGATGGGACAGAGGGGAGGACTGTGGTAGCTGGGTGAGGCTCCTGCAGTTTGCAGTCACTGTTGTAAGTGCTGGTGACAGTGCATGCCCCTCAAGCTGTGCTAGAGATGCCATGGACCTTGTCCCATGAGCCTCCAGCCCTGACTATGTGAGAACCAACAGAATAACAAAAAACTATTTTTCATGCATTTCATTGTGGTGTTTTTTGTTTCTCTCCACCCTTTGTCTGGCATTATTCTGAACATAGTTTAAACCCTAGTGCCCTCTTCTGATCTTGAAATGGGTGTCAGCTCTCAGCACACCTGTCCCTGCAGCTCCAGCTCAGCAGACAGTGGCAGCCAATTGTTTGAAGTTAGGCAAACATTCAGAGACATGGATATTTTAATTTGTAATCAGCTTTAAAGATTTAAAGCCTTCAACGTTTACTCTGATCAGAAACAGGAGCTTAGGCAAAAATTACTCTTTCCTAGTTATAAAAATCTTTTTTTTTTCTCCCCTGGCAGGAGCTGTAGGCTTGATCTGAAGTCCACAGAAGTGAAGGGATAAACCCTTATCAGCTCTGGCCCAGCCCTTAACACATCAAGTCCTTTGGCCAACACAGTCACTCAGGCTGAAAGAGGTGTGCCATTACAAGGTCTTCAAGGGACAAATACTAATTAAGGATAATCTTGTAGAAAACGTTCCTTTTTTTGGACATGGAAAATACCAGTAAGTGCAAATTCTCCAATTCCTTACTTTTGGGAGGTTTTTCAATGCCACGAAGCCAAATCTAGTTTATGTGTACATATATCTTGATAGCTGTATGTAATGCAAATAAGGTATATCTCTTACACTCAGATAGCTACAGACTGTATGAATAAGTTCATTCATCATTTATAGGCTGCTGCTGCTGGGAGGGAAGGCAGCAGCTGCCAGGGGCACACAGCAGTGCTGCACAGCAGTCTCAAGACACATTCTGAAACTCTGCATCCAGTTTACATTGTAGTGATTCCACACAAAGGAAAGTGAAAACCTCTTTATAAAAAATGCTTATGTTTTCTAAAAGAATCTTAAAATTATTATTTTTTTCTGATCACCATTAAAAAAACAAAGTAATAGCATGTTTGCTCTTAAGGCACTTGATATGTCCAAAGTATGCTAAATGTTGCTAAATCTTCTAATGCTAAATTTACTGCAAAATAAGGTTATGAATTAATTTTCACAGTACTGACTTTTCTTGACTGTGCCTGTTTGCTTATGTTTTAGGCAGCTAATATTCTGCAAACTGAGAGTTGTGCAACTGCAAATAAACATTCTCTACCGACAAAACTATTTGTTGATAATTTTAGATAGGAATTCTTGAGAGACTGATGGGCAGATTAACACTAAAGGCCTCTCTAGCAAGAGGTTTATCAACACATTAAGCAACAAAAGGGGTATTTATAGAACTTTCCTGGAATATGATTTTTCCAGCTCTCTAGTGCCATCTTGAGTCTCTTGCTGCCTTCAACAGAAAATCCAAGTTGGGGCGTAACATAGAACAGAGACAAAGGAAAAATGGAATTCCAGTCCTAATAACTAAAGCCCTCTCCAGCCATCAGGTAGAAGTCACTAAGTGCAAGAGAAACAACAGTATTTATCTTAGTTGATATTATACACATTGTGACAAACTACTGCAAGAGTTGATGCCAAGGCAGTGTCATTTCAGTGGAAATGTGTTGTAAGGGGTGGCAGAAGAAGGTTGGTGGAGAGCAGCTGAGCTCAGGCAGGCCCAGTGTGGAATTCTTGGATACATGCATCACGCAGAGAGCAGTGGCAGTGGCTGTCAGAGTAGCTGCTAAGAGTTCAGAGAGTATTTGCAAGAGGATAGAGGAATACTGAGAGCACTGTCCTGTTATGCAGATGGTTTGATACCATTCTCTTTGTCCTCTGATTGCCCTTCACAAGCTTTTCACCTTCCTCTGAAAATCACTAAGATAGAACAGATCAGGTAGATGAATCTAACTAAAGATATTAAAGAAAATCTGTGGATTACAAGATCCCTTGGGATAGATGGCATTAAAAATCAGAAGCCTGAGGTCTTCCTATGTGTGAGCATTTCTCCACCACCACCTGCTTTCTGCATCTTCAGACTTCTTTTTATAGCTTTATAACTTGTAGATGCACTTTTTCTTATTATGCCCTGCTCCCATTGCATTATTTCACACTTGGTGACAGTATTTTCAGTCAGTATTCAGACCTCAGTACTTTATGAGTAATCAGTGTCCTGGGAAGCAGGAATATGATTGTGAGATCATTGTTACTAATTGAATACTTGGTAGGGGATCTCTTTCTCTCCACTGAGTACTTCACATACACTAAAAATAAGTTGCTAAAATTTGATTCTAATAAAATGTGCTGTGTGTCCTGTTTTAGAGTCTTGTGTATATTTGGGCATAATATTAGTAATTACAAAAACTTTCCTATTCCAAGCAGACAATGCAGTTTTAAGGCACCATTTACACTCTTGTCTAATAAACTGATAGTAGTAGCTGTCACTAATGCAGCTTAAACTGTGCCAGCACAGGGTTAAATTAAAGCCTGATGAAAACAGCCTGAGCTGGATTTTCCACCCTGCTTTTCTCCTGCTGCTCTACTGGAGCAAATATTGGTCCTCACTCTTAGCTTGTTGACCTGCTGCTTCTGTAAGTGTGTGCAAACTGGTACAACCAACTTCCAGACTCTCCTTATTGGAGCAGGGGATACTCTGGTACAATATAGGGGAGTCCTTCACAATGCCCAAATGCAAGTAAAACATTGAAGGTGCTGGGTTTCAGGACCATTACTGTACAGAATAGCTGTCACAGAGGAAAAAATGTATGTTTTAAACAAATAGTTGTCTCCCCAGCCCTCTGAAAATATAAATTCACTGCTTTTTTATTGTGTACTCATTTCAGTACTTGTGTTGCCTTCCTAGGATTGGGGTGGTTTTGCAGATACTGGTTATGTATCAACCTTAGCATGTCTTCAAAAGAATGGCCTAATTTATTGGATTCTGCCTTCTGTAATCTGACTGCTGGCAATGGTCTTCCAGAGCAGTACTTAGGCACACCCATCCTAGGATCTTGGAATTCATGGGGCTGATTATTTTTAATAACATTCTGGGGAATAATCTTTGGATGGTGTGTATTTACATTTGTATTGATGTCACCACACTGCTGTAGTGCTGCCTTCAATGCTCCCTTTTATACACTTCCTGCAAGTGCCACATTAAATGATCACAAGATTCTTGAAAAAGCAGCAGGAAATGATATAATGGTGCCCACAAGTTCTGTGTATTGACTTTTCCACAGACTTGCTAGCCTTTGAGCTGAAAAATTGTTAGTAAAACAAACATATTTGATGTTATTCTCTGTTCTTGATTCTTCTTAGCATGCTAGAAACCCTGACCTTGAGCTGTTTTATTAGGGAGAGAAAGTACTAATTATAGAGATTATTAAGGGTTTGATTGTAGAGGTAGGTGCTTAATTTAGTTGCTTTACATTACTAAGTAACTATTATCATGAATACATATAGACACATTATTACCTGCAAGTCAGAGCTTGTATTGAGATGCAGCTGAAGTGTCTGTCTAACAGAATCACAGCTCTGGAATAAAAGCCAATTATTCCAAATATTAAGTCTGTTTCTGTACATTCAAGTCATAAAGGATAACCTATAGAAAGGGAGAAAAGGGACAGGGAAGGCTGTTATCTGTGGTATTGTTCCTCAGTAGCCTTTCAGGGGTCATGAGCTGTAGAGGACAAGACAAAGATTTCAGTGGAAAATTATAGAAACCCACCTAATGCCAACATCACAGAAACAAATAGCTGGAAAATCCATGTTTTGGCCATGGCTAAGGGAATCTCAATGTGCTTCTTGGAAGATTTTGAATATTTATAGCTGAGAATTCAAAATCCTTTTCTCTTTGTTGGCCTGAAAATAGCTTTGCTTTTGAAGATAGGATGACTTTTTTTCTGGTTTATTGTGGTGAATTTACCAAGTAGCTTTCCCTTCTTATGGGTTTAGTTTCCATCTGCAGGATAATGTATCCCCTAGATGCTATCAATAAACAAAACCTATTACACTGTTTAAAGCCTTCCAGGCTCATTTGGATAATTTCTTCAGTAAATTCCCTCCTCATCCGAGATAATTCCTCAATAAATTCCCCAGGCCAAAATGAGGAATTTATTATTAGAATCCCCACATTCCTTTCAAGTCTCATCACTGGATGAGTCCCAATAGATGTCTTAGCCTAGCAAAGTGTTGGGGTGGTGAAACTGTGCATCCTTGCTTGCCAGGCAGTGCTGCCTCTTCCCTCATGCCATGCTGTTGACAGTGACATGCTGGGAGCCTTTGCTGATGCTGCTACCCTGTGCATTCCCCATGTTTCTTACTGCAGAAGGTATGAGTGAAGTTTTAAACTGATAGTCACAAACCCAAGAAAATGAAAAGAGCAGTCTGCCTTCTCTGAAACTTGCAATGAAGGCTTTCACTGTGTTAAAATCACTCTGGTACCAGGAACAGTCTAATCTTACCAGGATGAGGTCAAAAAGTGCTATTTTGCCCTAAAGCAGGTTATTTTACTCAAGCAGTAGATGAAGTTAATCTCTCCTGATCTCTCCATCGGAGTGCTGGATGGATTCCAAGGCTCAAGCAGGCCTGGGTAGCATTAGCCTGAGTACTGCAGGATTCCTGTGGTCTGAAAAAAACCATACCCAGTGAATGCTCCTTTAGCTCTTCATGGATGGTGCTGGCAGCTCTAAAGAGGCAGAGGACAGAGTGTGGTGGCAGACCTTGGCTCAGCTATTTGCTGAGCCTTTCAGATGGATTCAAACCAAGTGTAGTCACCCTGGTTATAGCTCCCCAGCCCCAGACTTTACCCTCTCTGGAGCAGAGACACTGACAGTTGTCCTAAACCAGTAAGCACTTTCATGGTGTTTAAAAAAAAAAAAAAAAACAAAGCAAAAAACCCCAAAACAAAAAGTAAGGAGACATACACAAACCACCACCCCCTGCACCCTCCTCAACCCCTTAAAAAAAACCCAAACCAACAAAAACCAAATGCTGGCTGTGTGACTACTGTGTAGATTTTAACTCCCTTGGGACAAGATTCTCAGACCCTGTGATTCTTGAGTTCCCTACTTCACAAATAACTGATATGGGGTATGGATTTGTCTTCTCTGAGTGAGAACAGCTGCTCTTCAGCATTTAAGATAAACATGCAAAATAAATTCTGAATAAAACTGACATCAGCTCAATGTAATTATATACCAAACAGAAAGTTTACTGAAAAATCTTTAACCCTCTCCACCACAAAGCCACTGTACTGTGTTAGCTATTGGCCTTCTTCAACTTGGGAGTTTATAGATGTTTGGGGAGTGTGCAAGTGAAAACAAAAAGTATTAGAAACTTCTACTGTAGTTCTTTGAAAAAAGTATTGCCCTTGTTTTTTTGTTCACTTAAATATTTTCTCACAATAGATTTTTTGTATCTGTTATGCTACTATCAAAAAGATTTGATTCAACTGAAGAGGTAAATGAGACCAATATGTTTTGGAATTTTGAGAAGTTAAGTCTCTTTCCACTCTAAATACTTATGTTGAGTAGTGCAAAAATTTGCTTAGGTATAAGTGTTTACATTAGAAACACTGACCATTCTTTAAGTTATCATAATGTTCTGAATGCTGATGTTAAAAGTTACTCTTTCTTCTTTGTTTTTTGTTAGACTGTATGAAATGTCAGGTAATACACTTTCAGAGCACAAACCACCAGCCCACTGTTTTAATCAATGTAGAAGGAATGATTTAATTCCCTATCCAATTACATTTCTGAGTATGCTCATTTTAATAAGCTAAGTATTTTCCTAATTTATCTGCTAATCATTAGAAACACATTTGGCCTCAGTTCAGAGACTGTTGTGTCCTAAGATTCAAGCTGGGATGAACACAAGAAATCCAAAACAAATCTACATAGTGGATTTTGAGTATTTTCACACAGTGGTAAGAACAAGTAGGGCTGCTTGTTGGGTTGTGTGTGCTACCTCCACCTGCCCCCAGAAAGGTGGATTTTCACCGGTTAATGCAGCTTTAATTACCAGAAATGAAAGTACATGCAATGACAGAAATGTCAGTTTGTCATGGAATTAAATTAGTCTTGTGCTGATTTAGAGAGATGCTTTTTAGCTGGGTGAGTAACTGTATGTCCTTTCATTGTAGTGTCTGTACTGTAAATAGATTCATGAATCTTCCCTGGAAGAGAACAAGGTTTTCTGAAGATTTACCACTTGTCAGGAGTCAAGAAAGGAGAGATTAACTTCTAGCACTATCAAAAATTTGTTCAGCACAAGTCTGCAAATTATATCTATAAATCAGAGGTTAGTTTTGTTAGGATCTTTTCCCCACACCAAATTAAATGCCTGGATAACATTGCTCATCTTTCTTATCTAACAGAAAATAATTATTTTTTCTGTGGAATTATGGATATTAATTATTTCTACAGCATCACCTACATAGTTTTTTATTAGAAATAAGCCATGAGCAATGAAAGTAGGGGGATAGTCTTTAGATATCTAAAATCTAGTCATGTTTTAAATTGGCCCTACCATGAAGACAGTACCAAGAAATGGGTTCCTAATAAGTCTCAGAGCACACTGCTAAATAAGAACTTCCTTCAAAAGTAATGTGTTTTAAAATGTGATTAGGTGATTTCATAAAACCTGAAGTCTTAATTTTACTACAAATGGCAGTGCTTGGACATGATACAATGTTCTGTTTCCTGTTGGGCTATTATTAGGCTGAGAAAAGCTTCCCAGACCTCCCCGGAAACAGGCGTGTTCCCAAAAAGAGAACCTGACAACAAGAATTATTAATGGCCCCAAAGAGAACTCCTACTCTGCAAGAGGAATAATGTAACCATCTGCAATAGTGTGAGTAGAGTTAGATAACTTATACAGGATCTGCAGCCAAGAAAAAAGGATCAGGAAATAATTAAGTCATCCAATAAGCAATACAATACTTCGTGACAGCTACAATATTTAGGAAAGTACATCTAGACTAAACATAGTTTTGCTATCACTCCGGGACACCTACAAGAGAAATGATATCATTTTAACAGAACTCCTTTAACTGTGATGAAATGTTTGATCACCTCTTGGAGAATCACATCTTCATATTCCAGGATGATGCACTTGTTGCTCTTAGCTTATTATGCTCCTAGTTATGCAGTGAGAGTTGAGTGACAAACAGCAAATGTCATCTTGCCTCCTCCTCCCCCTGCAACCAGAAGGTTGGGGTTAAAAGTGGGAGGGAAGAGAAGGAAAGGAATAAATGAGAGCACAAGAAATTTGGCAGCATTGGGACGCTGTATGCACAATGAAGTGCTGCATGACACATTGAGGCAAACCACCTTAACTATACATTACATGTGGTAAATTACAAGATAAAAGTAGTTTAGAAACTCAATCCACCCCATATTGGTATGTTGCATTATCCTGAAGCGACCCTGGGCAGCCAAATGTTCTTGCAGTCTGTCCTTGGCTCCTTTTGCATGATACGGGTTCCGAAGCCAAATTTGCTAAGTTAAACATCTGAGCTGTAAATAAAGATCCCCAAAGCCTACTGTGCTTTCCTTGTTCTAAGATTCCCTTCACAGTATGGCCTAAATTCAACTAAGTACTTAATATGTACTTAAATCCCACTTAAATCAATGGGATTTAAACATTTGCTTAAATGCTTTGCTAAATCGTGGCCTATTAAACTGTCTGTGTTNTTTGAGAAGTTAAGTCTCTTTCCACTCTAAATACTTATGTTGAGTAGTGCAAAAATTTGCTTAGGTATAAGTGTTTACATTAGAAACACTGACCATTCTTTAAGTTATCATAATGTTCTGAATGCTGATGTTAAAAGTTACTCTTTCTTCTTTGTTTTTTGTTAGTCTGTGTTGGAGATCAAATTGTAATTTATATTGCTGTGTTTTCTGTTTCTGCTGTTATATATGAGACTCCAAACCTACATTTCACTGTAGTCTTGTTTGAAGCAAAGCTGGAACTATTTAGAGGGAATGTGTGCAGGACTTGTATCTATCATGTGTGAGAAACAGGTTCTAATTAATTTGGACATGAGCTACTGTAAACTTGTGTTCCTGATAAGGTGAAGTCAAATAAGCTCAGTTAAAAGACTGAATGTTTTAAACCACCATTATTTTGAAGATTAATAGTATGACATTTCCTTTTCCAGTAATAATGACAACTCCTGGTGAAAGTGAGAATATAAGAGTTTTTACAGAGTGTAGACACATGAAAATATTTGAGGACGAAAGACAGAAGATTTTTCTTCTGTCACTGATTTGTTGGCAATCTTGTTCTGGCCTATTTTTTTTTTTTAACCCCTCCCCCCACACAAATACAAGTAGGATTGATAAGAAATTGCTTTTGTAGCAGAGAAAGAAGAAAAGGAGTTGCCAAAAAGTCCTTCAAGACTCCCCAAGTAATTTGATGTGTAGGCAATATGTGTCACCAACATTGCCACTGTACACACTAGAGTTTTTCTAGAAGAAAGTCACATGTCCTGCTGTGCGTGGGATGCTCAGAGATTGCTCTGGCCTTATCACTGTTTTTTTGGAAAGGAGTGAGGATGGATGGTGGGAAACTGAGGACTTGACTTCTATAAAGCAACCTCTCTGCTTGTAGTGGAAATCAGCCAGAAGACAACTCGGATGCCAAGAAAGCCCAAGTTAAGAGATGAGTGGAAAATACCAGATGCTTAAAGTTGTCTTTGATTTTCTCAAAGCTGCTAATACTGTCTTTCTGCTTAATTAGCCCAAAAAAAGGATGGATTATCCTCTTTTATGTACAGATACTTCTTGGACCATATATGAATGAGTTAAGACACCTCTAGGGCACTGCTGTCCATGTAAGAGGGAGAGCTAAATTGTGGGTTCTTAACACTCACAGGAGATAATTGCTGTGGAGCACATCCCATCCTCATCCAAAACACAGCTACCCTACCTGAACTGTCCCAAGTTGGAACTGGGGTTCCTAAGACAGCTCCAAGTCAGTTTAGGTTTCTATCTTTGGTAAGAAATTATCCTCAGTGAGTGCATTTTCCCAACTAGACAATTTATTTTCAGTCAAAGTGGTGTGTGTTTTGTTCACAGATGAGTTTATTTTAAGCAGCTAAGCTTTTCCCAAGAGAGCTCAGTATTTTGTCTATAACCTCAGGAGTATGGATGGACAAATGTCTGTCTCTCTTGGACTTGAAGTGTCCTTGTACATCCCTGTAAGGGATGTTTTTCATGGGCACCTGTAAGTGTTCTTCAGCGTATTTGTGCGTTCTGATATGTGGAGAATAACTCAAACCTGAAGCATACTGGGGTTGCTTAAATGTGAAGAATCATAAGATCTTTGAAGGACCTTTCAAGTAAAGAAAAGGTGAACCACTCAACTGAGAGAAAAACTGTATTGTATTGATCAGCTGTAGAATCAGTAGAGTCAAAAAGCAAACAGGTTCTGGAGAGGAGTAGGTGAGATCAACAAAACCATCAAAATGAGATATAGAATCATTTAACATATACTTGTTCTTTGTGTCAATTGTTTTGCTGCATAATTACACAGCCTAGAGCACTTGATTAGTCTGCTGATTATATCTGATATGGCCTTTTCAGACAACAGATGTAAGTAGTATAAGCATGTACCATTTCATAGGCATTTTAATATTCCATTTCTTTCCATAATTTTATAAGCTATACATATTCATCTGTATGCATCACTTAAAAAATAAGTGCATACAGGATAGGTTGTTATTTAAAATGATTATATAAGCTGTATAAATGTTTATATTCAGAATATAGTTTAGTAATAATTTAATACTAATTTTTTTTCAAAACTGATGCATGAATTTTAATCCTATTTCAGAATATAAAACATTAAAAAAAATAGACTTCATCTCTTATTGATCAGGCTTGTTATTATAAAAGTGGTTTTTGGTTGTTTTTTTTTAACAGAGAGACTTTACAGAGCTTCTGTGAAAGAGGGAAAGTAATAATTTGTTGAGGAGGGTAAGTAACTTTCATCTCATACTTAGCTGATGATGTCTTCATCTTTGTGTTCATTGAGGAATCTTTCTTCTGCAACTTCCTTTGTTCCCAAGACTGGATAAAAATCATCACTTAAAAAAAAAATAATATTAATCTCTGAATATCCCAGTGCACTTTGTTTCAATTTAAAGGCCGATTTTTTTTTTAATTGTACATAAAAGCATTTCATGTTTTCATTATGTTTTTTGAAGATGTAATTGCCCCAAATATTTACTACTAACCATTCTTTTCTCACAACTATGAAATGTAGATATCAAAAGAGATGTTTCCTCCCATTTTCACATTCTTTATCACATAATTAAATTAGAAGGGATATGGAGGATAAATTAAATCTCAATTATATGACTTTCTTCAAATGATCATAATTTGATGTAATTTCAATCAAAATATTAATAAATTATTAATATTTCTTGGTGGGAAATTCCATTAATGAAACAGTTTCCCAGAGAAACACAAACAGAGTGATTAACTGTCCTTTCTGCTTTAGTAATGAGATATTTATAAACTAAAGTAGTTTTGCCTCCTGTAGTATTTTTTTCTTATGTGTTTATGCACAGGTCTGACCTCAACCTATACATGGTATATTCTGGACCTTGTTCTGGACTGTCTTAGCTCTGTCTCTTGACTCTCACTCTTTTTACAGGTTGTAAATTACAAGGAGGGTACAAGAGAATCTCCTTCAGATTCTGTTGTAGGAAAGAGCTATACAAGTCTGATTTCAGGGACACCACTGAATGTATTTTTAGAAGACAAATGAGAAATATATCCAAATGCAAATTCTCATTAAAAGGTTCAGAGTTTCAAAATTAGATAATTTTTAGGTACTCACATGGTTGGTTTTCAGTTTGAAAATGAAACTCCAGAAATGTCCCTCTAGCTAAATGAGGTTTCTGCAATGTTGAAATTAATCAATCTACTCTTCAATAAGAGCCAAGCCTCAAATCCACAAGCATGAAACAACAGCTATTAATGGCTATATAAATTGATTTTAGAAGGTTAAATGTGCCTATGCAGGGCTTAGAGAACAAAGTCTTTATGGCCTTATCCAAATGGATATCTGTGTGAGTCACATTACTGTGTACACACTGTAATCATGAAAATTAAGGGACTGGGTTTAGATGAGGCCATGAAGTTTGATTCATTTTGGAAAGTTGGATCAGGGTTTGGTTTTGTTTTGTTTTCTGATGAACAAGGTCCATGCAAGTCTGACACTGAATCATTTTGTTCATTGCTGGAACATGAAGAAGGATATAAAAAAACCCAAGTGCACTAAGCATGCATGGTAGGGGAGTGTTTTTTGGCTGATGGCTCAACATATTTAAAGGGTAACAATACGGTTTCTTGTTAGACCTAGAATAAAAATCCAAGTGGGAAACAGTAGCTGGCTTCCATGCTAAGGGTGTGGCTGAAGTTGGCATCAATACTGTGACTTTTAGAAGAATCAGTGTGAAAATGAGTGCATGGTAAGAAGGGGATGTAAATGTGTAAGTAATCATGCCTAAAGCCTGGCTGGGTAGAAACTGATAGACTTTGCTTTACTGTTCAGCCAAAAGTTTGCTCCAATAGAGGCATACCAAAAAGATTTGAATAGGTGTAAGATTCTGAATGGCAGAGAAGCCTGATAACAGTTAGGATTTAATCTGGAGTTGCATAGAGATGCAATTTGGAGAAGTCTTCTCTAGGTTTTCTCTGTGGGACTTTCCAAACTAACACTGTGATGACACCAGACTGGGAGGAGTGGATGACACAGCAGCAGGCTGTGCTGCCATCCAGAGAGATCTGGACTGGCTGGAGAGCTGGGCAGGGAGAAATGTGATGAAATTTAACAAGAGCAAGTGTAAGGTGTTGCATCTGGGGAGAACAACTCCATGTATCAGTACAGGCTAGGGGCTGATGTACTAGAGAGCAGCTCTGGAGAAAGAGACCTGGGGGTCCTGGTGGACAGGGGGATGACCGCGAGCCAACAATGTGCCCTCGTGGCCAAGAAGGCCAATGGATCCTGGGATGCATTAGGAGAAGTGTGGCCAGCAGGGAAAGGGAGGTTTTCCTCCCCCTCTACTCTGCACTGGTGAGACCCCACCTCGACTACTGTGTCCAGTGCTGGGCACCCCAGTTCAGAAAAGACAGAGATTTACTGGAGAGAGTCCATTGCAGGGCCACCAAAATGGTGAAAGGAGTGGAGCATCTCCCTGCTGAGGAGAGGCTGAGAGAGCTGGGGTTCTTTAGCCTGGAGAAGAGGAGACTGAGGGGGGACCTCATCGATGTCTATCAATATGTTAAGGGTGAATGTAGGGAGGATGGAGCCAGACTCTTCTCAGTGTTGTCCAATGACAGGACAAGAGGCAATGGGAGTCAGTTGGAGCACAAGAGGTTTAGGGGAAACACAAGGAAAAACTTTTTGCCAGTGAGGGTGCCAGAGCCTGGAACAGTCTGCCCAGGGGAGTTGTGGAGTCTCCATCTCTGGAGACACTTAAGACCCGCCTGGATCTGTTCCTGGGCGACTTGGTCTAGGTGATCCTGCTCAGGCAGGGGGGTTGGACTAGATGATCTAGGTCCCTTCCAACCCCTGACATTCTGTGATTCTGCAATTAGATACTGGCTAGAAAGTGGATCCTGGGCTCTGCTGCCATGCAATATCTGTTACAGAAGAGGTTCCCAGGCTAAAATCAATGTTGTGTCCTTCAGACTTCAGAAAGTTCCATTAGGGTAAGGGCATACAGATCTCCCTGGACTAAAGCTGTTGTGCTACCCATGATGAATCTGGTTGAGGTAGGGTGAGGCAGAATTTGGAGTGCAGCTGTTCACAGTGAGATGGAGAGCAGGAGTCCCTGGCTCAGATTGCTGTTTTGGTTGTTAGGTTGTATTGATCTCTCTTGTCAGAGAAAGTTTCCAGAGCTAGGTGACTGGTCAGGCTCATCACAGTCAAACTTAGGTTTGGATGTATACATTTGATGGGATGGCAGCTGGGCACTGTGAACACTGAGAAAACCAGCTGAGTGACAGCTGGGCAAGAAAGATGAAATGTTTGACAATCAGTGTCATCAACACAAAAAGCCTAATTGCAGGAGATAGAAATGTAATGGCTTCAAAAGATCTTCCAAACGACGTTTATTACAAAAAAACAGCAGAAAGAAAAAAAGAATCTGATGCTGATGGTTTGAATCATGTGCAGCATATAACCAAAAACTGAATAAGAAAAAGAAATTGAAAAACAGGAAGTAAAAATAAAATCGGGGAATTGTTAAATGCATTTATTTATTTGTAATGAGGTTTTGACAGATCTCACGAGGATTTTTTGTTGTTGTTGTTTTTGTTTTTTGTTTTTTTTTGGAAGAAGCAACTTTTGGGAGTGTCCATGTGCATCTGAAATATTTGGATCCCTTTGTCTGAGGCTCAGCCACGATGCTGCGGTCTCTGCAGCCACCTCGTGGGCAGCCTGTGCATGGTCCGAGGCGGGGCTGCAGAGGGACACTCGCGTAGAGAGCAGAGCTCAGCCTTGCTGGGAAAGTCTAAGCACTTAAGTTTTCCTCCCTTGTCACAGTTCAACTTTACTGGGTCAGAGGAAGCAGAATCCTATGGCATCTGGCAGTGGATAGGGACTGGAGATAGTGGTAGAGAGTTTCTCCTTTGCATTTAAAAACTGATTTCTCTCACCCATAGACTTACTGGCTGCAGAGCAACTGAAGGTTCCTGTCATGCTGAAGCTAAATCTATCGTGTACTAATGGGCTGAACAGACCATTTCTGTTTCCTCCTTCCATCAACTTCTGTTTCCCATTCTCTCAGTTATACCCTCACTGTTCCCTCCTGCCAGCTCCACCAGCTAAATCTGACTTGGAGAAGGTATATCCTTTATTTAGTCACTGCTTTAATGTCTGCTCTGTATCTTGGTAGTTCATTTCTCACTTGACTAGTAACAGCAGTCACTTTATGAGGGTTTTGTGGATTCAGCCTATAGGAAGACAGAGACCAAGCAATCTTCCTTCAGAAACAGATTTGTTCTAGGAATTTGTCTAGGAATCTCTCAGGAATTTTTCCTAACGTGGTAATTCTTCTTCATATGTCACTCATATTATTTGCTGAAAGATAGATGGTTTGTGAGCTACCAGTGACACTCATTGCTAATGGATCTTTGAGATAGTCTGAGATATGGATTTTATGGCACATTTAGAGATGACAGCATGTTGTTTATCACACCAGTCTCACAGAGGATTTCCTTTCAGGTTGCTTTGGATATAGTAGGAGACTTAGCATCCTGATAACTGAGCTCCAGCATCAGGTCTGATACAACCTGTTCTACTTCAGTTTTTCTTGTTCTTGTCTGGTAGCCAATGCATTGCTCCATTTCCCACTCCTATAAGTTTCTATCTTGTGGACACTTTCCCTAAACAGGAGACAAACACTGTAGGCATTGCTTTTGTTATTTTGGTTACAGAATATCCTGCTAATTGCTGCACTGTCCAGGGTGAAAATATTGCCATCAGGAATGGGTGCATGAGAAATTCCACCTTCTAAAATGGAGATCTGTGATCCAGAGCCTTGAACCTTTCATACTCAGGTATTTGTGGTTCTTAATTCATCTGTAGCAAATCACATTGAAGTTAAATTTTACAGCAAAGTGCATGTCATCTCAGATGATAGAATCTTGTTTAGCTACACTCATCTTAGATTCCAGTTGTTTTGTCTGTGTATGTCTGTGGATTTATTCTGTTGGCTCTTTTTTCCCCCCTCAGAGAAGTGCGGGTTCCTAATCTCATTGATCTGGTTTCTTCATATTAGCTCATGTTACAAATTCCAAATCAGGTTACAGCAAAATCAGATTAGTTTCTTGTTCCTAAACAGAACAGCTTAAATGTCTGGACCTGGTACTTAAAAAATTATATTTTTTCAGAATTTGTCTGCTTTAGGTGTGCAGAAGGAGCAAGGCATTCAGTATTAATTTTATTTCAAGGAGACTTTCTGTAGCAAGTAAACAGTGGATTAACCTAATAGCCTGGGGAAGTAGTTTCTTGGAGCATACTCTGGCAGTTGAAATGTCACTGCTGTTCCCACTCCAAGTTTCATTTTATTCAAGATAAAATACATTTGCCAGAGGTACTTGTTAACTTTGATAGCAAGCAATAGACAAAGAAGCAACCTGGCCACATGGTGGAGCTTTCTGCTCTCTGCAGGAAAAAATAAGTCAAAAGAATCGTCTGCCAGAACCCTCCAGCAATGAGGGAGATAATAAGTCTTCCAAGTTCCAGAAATACCATTCTTAATGGTGATTTATGTGTAATGAGAGATGTGGATGGCTTCCCCCCATGCCCTCCCTCATGTCTGGAAACTGCATGTAATGGTAAATTAATTTCCAGTGCATTTAATTCAGACCAGCAAATTCTGGTTTATTTCCAGCATTATAGTTGCACTCTCAGCCTACTGTCACATGCAGATGAAGGGGTCTCAGCCTATTAATCATTCCTAGATGCATGAAATTCATCACCCAAAGCTGTTTATTTTACAAATAAATGCAGTATACTATCCTCACCCTGTTTTCTCATCAGACTTCTGCCTACAATTAGCTCATTATACACTTTGCCTTCCTCCAGGCTCATCTTGTATAGTACTTGACTTGGATCACATGGAAGGGAAAGGCAAAGGACCAGCAGCAGATGGAGGAATAAATTAATAAATTGCTAATCCATCCTCATTAACAACCAAAAAAAAAGTCCTTCCAGAGTGGATATTAAGACAAAGAGCTTTTGGCATTTGTGGAGACTAAGGGAACATCTGTGTTTGTGATGGCAGAAGATTCATTGTGTTATAATAGAAATGAAGCCTCAAAGGAAAATCCTTTCACTAATTAAAGTAAGACTTTCTATCAGAGTTAACTTTCACTGGTGTTGGGGTTTGCTTGGGTGAAAAAGTGAGAAAATAATATTTTTTTATAACCTTTTCTTTAGTATTGGTAAATATCCCTTTAAAAATGTGTGTTATTCTTGAAAAAGCTGGTTAGATTAATTTTCCAATACTTGCAGTAGTTCTTTTCTCTCACTTTTGTGTGCTTTGAATTAGAATACAAATTTAAAGGTCTGTCTAAATGTAAACTGCACAGGTTAATTTAAATAAGTTCCTAACTTGGAGTTGGTTCAGTTGAATTCTTTACACATTTAAACCAGTTAACCAATTAAACAAATTGGTATTAGTTACAGCTAAGATGATTTACAAGTATACAAAGAGATTGCTCTCAATTAAACCTAGAAAAAAAAATTAATTCCATTGATATAACTTTTGCACTTAGGATTCACATTGGAAATGTTTTTAAACTGTGGAAAGAGCCACATATCTTAAAACCTTGAGAAAAAGGTGGTTTTAAAAGTGCATAAAAATTAAATTTTGTGACTAGAAGAGGGCTTTATTACACTGTAAACAGGAAAAGACAAGAAAAGAGAGCAAAACAAAGCTGATCAGACTAATTTTCCTGAGCAGTGCTAATGAAACACTAAATATTAATGATAGGTCATGTACCACAATCCTATTATTGGGACTTAAACTGCTTTGCACGAGCTGAGCTATAAAGGCTGCCCATTTGTGTCTTTGTAGCACATCTCAGATCTCAGGTAAGTTAAATTAGTTGAGCCCATGCTGTCCATTATGGGCTTTCTCAAACCTTTCTACCTCTAAAACATATAAAAAATGCCTTGAGACCAGTGAACACAATAGAGGAACTCATCACAAAAGCCAGCATGTGTTTAATGTGTGCTGGCAGGTAGCAGAAGATGAAGTCCTTGGAGGAAAGGAGTGTTTGAAATCTACATTACAGTTTTGATAGTATCTATGTAATGTTTGTAAATAATATTTTGCAATTTTTCATTGTTTTTTATTATCGTTTTACAGGCACACAAGCAAAAAAAATCCAAGACCCTCTGCAAAAATAGGTTAAGAAAAGGTTCTTCCCTTGAAGATGGGAGTGTTCTGTGCTCTCTTCTGAAAAGTAGGCCATGAACATTTAATGCAAAGGTTATGGATCTGTCTTACCATCCACTGAAGCCATGAGCAAAAATGTGATTATATTCATCATTGTGGTGTTCCTTCTGTTCAGCTGAATCACATCAATTCACAGCACTCAAAAGCTCTATAGCTGAGTCTTTTTCTTTTGAAACTAAAAAGTTATTATGAGAAAATTTATGTTGAAAAAGTGAGAGCACTAATGGATTATTAAATGTCTCAGTTAACCTTACTAGAAATGTTTTCATTGGGATAACTTAATTAAATACAGTATAATAGAATTTTCTAGTATATGTTAAAATCCAAATGGTGATGTGCAAAAGCAAAGAATGAAAGTCCCTTTGAGAAATCTGCTTGAAAGCTGATTATTTGAAATTGCTGTGACCTTATAACTCCTTATCCCAGTGATGAGATAATGATATGGCTTAGTGATATATGTTTCATTTAGATTCCTCCTAATAGGTGGCATTTATTGAAAGCTGACTCTTGAACTGTGCTCCATGCCTCATGCTGTCTGTCTGCCTCGGAGCTGTTGGACACTGTAATTACATTTTACCTCATTTCCTGTATAATATATGTGAAAATCCTGCCATGGTAGGAAAGTACAAAGTCCAGATAATGAGAACATGACAATGTATAAGATTTAAGATGGCTGTTTAGATTGCAGCTTGACCTGCCCATGACTCAGGCACTTTCAAGGTCACCCAATATATAGTGAGCTCAGGCAGCACTGCACTTGTGAGACTGTAGAAAATAAAAGCACTTTGCTATTTTAATAAACATCAATCTTAATATCATTATTCCTAGAAATAAAAGTGTGTCTTATGTGTAGAGCAAGAAGAAATGCTAAATCTCGTTGTGCTAAGTTACTCCTTTTAGCCACTAGCCTGCTGTCTTTGTGTGAGGAATTCTATAGTTCTGTGCTAAGGCATCACGTTTGGAAGTCTCCAAAGCTTTGCTGTTTTGTTTTGTTACACTTTCAGTTTCCCACTTGGCAGTTTCTTGTTGGTAGTAGATGTACTTTTGAACTAATGTTTTTCTTAATGCCTTTGTTGTTGTTGTTGTTTTCCTTTAGAAGACCACTGTAGCCTACATTACATCCAGAGATAATCAGCTAGACTTGTTTTCCAGGCCAAGGATATTGTATGTCTTCATCATGCAGTTAGGTCTGAAGGTTTATGGATGCCATCAACAGGCCCAATACTGAGGAGACCAGGCAGGGCTTGAAGGAAAAGTCCTGTAAAAGGTACAGACTGGGAATGAACTACTGGAGGGGGGATGCTGTGGTCCTTAAAGACTCTCAGGCAGTTGTTAATGGTACCTTTGACATAAATCCATGCTGCTGTTGAAAGGAATGAGCCCATCCAACTCCCTGTGTCCTCCTGGATACAGGACTTTCTAATGGTTGGAGGACAAGAAAAATCAACTGGAATTGAACCAGCCCCCAAAATTCATTTCAAGTGATGACAGTTCTTTGTTTTCCTTACACGAGAAGGAAGCAAGACAATCTGTGGAAGAATGTGTTCCCAATAGACCCTTAAAAGCAGTTGTGCAAATTCAAGCTTTTAATTGGTGAAAAAAAAGCAAACCCAACCCCAAATTCGGATTATTTGGTTACATTTTGCCATTGTCAAATCCTTCAACTCTTCCTCTCTTCCTCTTTTCTTCTAAAATGTGAATTAATTTTCTTATTTTCTTTTTTTTTTTTAAAAAAACATTCTAAAATTATCTTCTTCCTTTTCAGTGACTTCTAGGTCTGGCTTGTAACGACTCTCATAAGTCTGGAAAATAATTTGATTACAGTGCTTTCACAAATGTCTCTGGTGAAATGAATATGTCTGTAGGATGTACATCATACTGCTGGGTAGACAAAGCTGCACAGAATACAGATTCCCTGACAGCAGAAGTAGCTCCAGCCTAATGACACTTGAGAAGTAAGTTTTCTTATGGTACCTAATTACTTTCATGCCACCTGACAGCAGAGAACTGCAAGTCCCAGGGGCAGTGTCATGCAGACCAGAGCAGTGCTGGAAGCCATCAGCTGACCTGGCTGTAAAGGCTGTTGGGGTCTACTCTGCCCTACCAGGGGTGCTTGGCTTGGCATGTGGCTACTCCTGTTGGTCCTCAGCCCCTCTCTGCTCCCCTTCTCCTTGTCCTTAGCCACTGTCTTGGCATTAGGTTCTAAAACATCCTTGACAAGTTTTCTGAATTCAGTATATTCTGTTGTGGATTGTACTGTTACAGACATGTACACTTGAGTAGGCATGATATTCATCCATGAATAAAAATAGTCATATTAAGATGATGTAGAATCAGTTAACTGCACTGGAGGAGCTTTTTAAACTGAATATTTTTTTATGTGGGATGTGAGTTCACAAAGAAAATTGAACAATGGTGGGAATATTGCCCTTGATCCAAGTCTGATAAATGTCAGTAAGAGTTATGAACAGGATGAAATTGAAGAGTGAAACCTACTGTATGAAATCAAACTGTCCAATCTTATGAAGTGACAATGATTATAAAGAGTTCAGTAGATAAATTTTACTCAGCAAATGAAGACAATGGCTTTGGCATTGTTACCCTGGAAATCCCAGAGCTGCTCTTATGTCCAGCTGCACATCTGTAATATCACTGGGGCCTAAACAGGTGAACTGAGAAGCTGAGAATGGAATGTCTTTCTTTGAAATCCAACTGGATTGTCTTTTGATCTTAGTTCTTTCAGCTAAAACTCTTCAAACTAAGAGGAGTTTCAGTGTTTTCACGCAAACCTGAATGCTTTACAGCATCATTGCTATCACTGGTTTCTATGAGGGTGAAAGTTTCCTTTTTCAGTGTTTCCAAGCATTTTTTGTCCCCACCTGTTTTATGTATTTAAGGGGCAATATTCTCTTCTTAGAGATGGCTGGAAACTCAGTACTTTTTGATTTTTTACTTAAGAATTGGGATCAGCAGTGTTGTGAACCTCCCAAGCAGGGAAGCTCCCAGATTTTAACTGCTGTGGTGGAAGGGATGGGTAAAATTTAAACTGAAACTCCATGGGAATGGACAAGCATGGAGAATGTAACCTGCTGTCTGCCTGAGTTATCAGTAAGCAGAGTTCACCAACCCAGCTTTTTCCTGGATAAGTGTTTGAAAATGCAAAATGATCCCAGGGATCAAATGTGAGGCTTCCTATTACGCACAGACAGCAGCCACTGTAAGTTTTGCAGCAAAAGGTTAATGTCCTGGTTTACATTCAGTTAATGGCAATTGAAATCAAATCTGTAACTCCTGTAATATTCATTCACAGTAAAACAAACCCCAGCAGGTTTCTGGATTCAATAGAGCATATTGAAATGGGCAGATGGGTGTTCTGGCTGCTAAACTGCTTGCTGAGTTGAAAAGCAAAACCAGAATCCTCTTTGTGATCCAAGTGAACACTTGAGTTCTTTAAGGAGGCCGTTGCAGGGGGTCATGGGTGATGGAGGATGCCACCAACTTCAGGCATAAGCTTCTTGAAACCTGCATTCTATTTTCTCTTAAAAAGCACACTGCATCCTTCTGGCAGATGGGCTCTGAATTCATGAGTCTCTTGCTGCTCGTTGTGCTTTTAGTGTTTGGTAGTAACTTCAGATTACGTATGAGATTCCAGCACTGGCAGTATTAGAGCTACATAAATCTTAGGCTTAAATTGTCCCTTTGTTTTTTGGACTTTAGGCTTTCTTCTAAGAAACAGAAACAAAGTTAATCTTCCTCGTTGACATGTTAAGATACACTAGCTATTAAATCTATGTCAGTCATTAATGTTAGCATTTTAACAATTTTGGTAGTGCTCTAGGATAAAAGATACTGTGTTAAAGGATGCTGCTTTATCTGTGAAATGGAGTCACCTCTGGGAGCTACCAATAATGTTGTCTTCATCTCTTCAGGGCAGTTTCTTCATGTGAAAACTAGGGCATCTGAAAGCCCTTGGAACAGAGGAACTAGGCACAGTAAAACACAGGCAGAAATAGCTGAGCTTCTCTCCTGGAGTTTTTAGAGGTCTAACTTATGTCCTCTGAGGAAATCAGGATGTTACTGTGTCAAAGCCCATTTCTGGGTGTAGGGACCTTTTCCTTAGCAAGATGTCCATCTGCAACAGGAGTTAAACATAACTGGAATGAGCAGGCTAGTAATGAACTTCAGTAGATTGGTCTAGCTAGAAGGGCATTAATTCTTGTGATCTAATGCAGTAAAATCTGTCCCTTAATGATGTGCTACTGGCCAAGCTGCAAAGGAGTAACTAAAATTAAGGAAATACATATGAACTGACTTATTATTACTTTTAAATTATAAAATGGAAAGCATATCTTGTGATGAGGGTGTGCTTGCAGTACAATCTGAGCATCAAAGCTATAATGGGTATTTCTGGCACTCAGCATAGTTCCTCAGCATTTTTTCCATCTGGAAAGAGGTGATAAGGCTTTTAGTGGAGACATTTCTGGGCTGATACCCATTCCTTTTGGCTGTTTGCTTTCACTTGATGAATGGTCTGACACACAGAGAGGAGAGAAGGATTCTTCTGTCCTGTGATCTAGAGGCCAAACAGGAAGGCCTTTCCAAGGAGGGTGGATTTAAGTTTGGTGCTTATAGTTCAATATGTCAAAACTAACAGCCTCTCTGTTATAGACTTTGCCATGAAAAATAATAAGATGCAGCACTGAATAAGTAAAATTATAATGTTCTGGAAAATGGAGCCCAAACCCTTTAGTCCCTTTTGTGGTTAAAGGAGGTGTGTACAGGGGATAGTCAGAATGGAGTTGGGACTAGCAAGTTCAGTTCACAGAAACCCCATGTAGTGAGCAGACGTGGCTAAGGGTGTTTCCATCACTGGCTTTCAATGGGTTTAAAAGTCATGCACATGTGAAGAAAGGGGGAGTGAAAGTGTTGATGTAGAATACAGATGCCTGGTTTTACTGGGCTCTGAATTAGGGCCATTTCTTCACCATTTCATCCCTCTTCTGAGTTGTGCTAATGGAACTCCTAGATTTCTGAGGAATCTAAAACATCCCTGGAGCTCTGAGATTTACTATTGGCTATGTTTTGGAAATATGGAGCTGCCCATCCTGCCTTGTCATCTAAAAAGTGTGGAGTGAATTACACCAAACAGACTATAAATGATGAGGGTTGTGACTACTTAGCCCTGATGTTAAATAAATAAATATAATAAAATGGACAGAACTATGATCATGGAATAGTAAAATTTCTCAGCAAGGGACAACATTTTATTAACTCAGGGCAGAGGGAGAAAGCAGACTGTGCTATTCTCTACAGGAAATTAATCTGAGAGAACTTAATGTTCTTTCTTGTCAGAGTCTGCAAATAAAAGTTAACTACAACAGACCATTGATTTATGTAAATGAAACCCTGCTTATTGTGCACAGAGCTATTAAGGAGAGAAAATACCAAGTTAGGAACATGTGAAAATACTCTGTAAACTCTTCCTTTCTCTCCCCTGTTAAATTATGTCTATAGAAACTATTCATATCAAGTTTTCTTGGTCTGTTTTGCTCTGGTTTAATGTGACCAGAACACCTGCAATTTCTACAACGGAGAAAGGCACTGGAAATTCACTTGACCATGTGTCAAGTCCTTCAGCTGCCCTGGTCCCAAAAAAACCTTGGAGCAGTCTATTCTGTCCCAACAACCTAACACCAGTACACAGAGGAGTGTTGGAGGTGACTGTAGAAACTGTGCTGGGGACTTTCCACCATGAAGATACAATTGCTGGCAAGTCCAGTCTGTCAATTACCCAGACATTAATCCCAGATTAAATTGATTACTGTTTGAGTAAATTCAAGCAAAGCAAATGCTACTACATTTTGGTTGTGAGACATTTGAAATTGAAAACAGATGTTTTACTATCAGTTTTAACATTCGCATTAATACTTGGACTGAATTAGGAAGTTCATATGATGACAGGTAATGATGTAATGATAAGTAAGCCTTTTACAGCAGGCACCGAGTGCATCATCCCTGCGAAATGCAGAAATTAAATCATTTAAGAATTAGAAATGAGTCCTAGAAGTGCAAGGATTTGCCCCAAGACATACAGAAAATGAGAGAGGAAGGTTATTTAATTCAAGGTTCTCTAGATCACAACACTAGTCCATCTGGTGTCTTTTAAAGTGATTCTCTGCCTTAAATACACTCTTAATATCTATTAAATTAATTTAGTAATAAGATTAGTAGTAAATCTGAAGAAGGGAAATGAGCATCAGATGGTGACATTCTCCAGTGTTTTAGCTTTAGGAATCAACATGATTTACAATGGGCATTGCCTGGATGGTCATGTTAACGATGACATGGAAATTAATGGAATTCAGGATAATTAAGATACCTCAACTGTCAAGAAAAAGTGAATTGCTTGGTAATTTACACCGATTTCAATAGCAGGTGTTTTGATACCCTTAAAAGTCACAAATGTAGGTGTGACAAATGGAGAAAAGGTTGGAGCCAGGGCCCAGGAATGCAGCAGCCACCCATTCTGTCAGGGCTCCAGGAGAGGGTCTGGAAGTCCTGCAGGAGGATGACATCTCATTTGCCCTGTTAGCAAAGACCAAAAATGCCAACTGGTTCATTTTACCCGAGCAGGAACATTCTTTCAAGCATGTGAAGCAAAGATGTCACCAGCACACCCGCTGCATCCACTGGCACCCCCAGCAGGCCGTGCCCTGTGGCGGGGTGGCACTTGCAGGGAATAACTCATCCACCACGGGGAAAAACTTGGCTTTGCTCGAACTGCAGCTGGCCCACACTTGGCTTCTGCTCCCTGCATCGCTTCTGGTGCCTCTCTCCGCAGCTCCCCGGGTGGGCTGCTGTGCGCTGCCGCTTTAAGGCGCTCAGGCACTGCCAGCCGCGGGTCCTCTTCTGGGCTGGAGCAGCAGGCAGCGATCCTGAGCATCCCGGGGCTCTCAGCCGCTGCCACTCTGCTGGGCTGGAGCAGCAGGCAGCGATCTTGAGCATCCCGGGGCTCTCAGCCGCTGCCTCTCTGCCTAAGAGCGTTTGACTGCTGAGGAGTCGGCTGGGCAGCGAGCCGAAAGCTCCGCTCTAGCGCGCAGGGTTTCACCTGGTGCGGGCAGAAGCCGCCCCCATGGCAGCGGCCACGGGCTCTGCTGTCCCCAAAGCTGCCAAGTCCTGCAAAAAGTACCGGCCGGTGAAGCGGCACGTTGGCATCTACACCTACCAGGAGCCGCCCCACAGGTAAGAGACCAAGACACCCTGCTCTCCTGGACTGCAGAGCTGCCTGACCTAGAGCAGAGGTGGGGTCTGGGCTTTTGGCTTTCACTGAGACCAGGTGCCGTGACATGGAAAGGTGCATGAGGAAAATTTCTCTCTCCTTTTAGATGTATTTCAAACATCTTTGGGTTTTGATTTATTTTCACAAAAGTAGTGTTCTGTACTGCAACGTGAACACTGTTTTATAGCAGTGAAACTCCAGTGTGCCCGGGGCATGGCAAGGTAAGAAATATCTCTCTACTTCTGCTATGTAATTGTACATTTCCCTTGAATGTCCCCTGCGACTGCGGGGATGGAACTTTGGACTGATGAGTTAGTGGTCTGGTGAAGTATGTCCTTTGAATGTTCTTATGAGGCATGGTTTAGGTTATGATTATTTCTAAGTGATTAAAAGGAATTGTTAGGCAAAATTGCAGGGAACTTTCCCAAGTACATAGCAATACAATTAGAAACCTTCCCTAGCTGGTAGTTGTTGCAGATCTCTTGGTGTCAGTCAGGGGGAAACAGTCATCACAGGTTTGTAGATCTCAGCCTCTGAAAGACTGAATATCATGGCTGTTTTATATACACTACTGTGTTTCAAACAGGGACTCGAGAGCTGTAGCTTAGCAAAAGTGGTGACAGCATCAGAAAAGATGACTTAATAAACATCCACAGAAATCTGTATCAAAGTACATGAATCTTTTGCAGGGATGAGTAATTCCTGGTGTGCAGGGTCCCCACACTCTCATCTTCCTCATCAGGGAAGAGAAACAGAGGGCAACCGACCTGAGCATTGGTTCCCCCTTTTCTAACAAGAAAATATTTTATCTTCACTACAATCAAAATAAGAGGCCAACACCATGTGGTGAATAAATGAATGTTAAGTGCTCTTGCTGGAAATGTTTAGACAGCACTTTGTTCCAGAAAAATATACGAAGTGTCTTGCTAGCGTGATGTACAAGCTGTGTGGCTGGAAATGCTCAGAGAGGAAAGGCTGGGATTCATGGTGGGGAGCAGGATAATTTATGACTTGAGCAGCAAGTGATGGGGAGGAAAAGAGGCACATCCTGGAGATGGAAAAATTGTCCAAATCATTCATCAATTTTAAAACACTAAGGTGATGCAAGTTCCCTAGCTCACTGCTGTTAACATTGCTCTAATAGGTTGGACTTCGTGAAAATCAAGTTTGCTGTGGATCTGAATGGAAATAATTTGTCTTGTTTTTCCTTTTCGTGGGGCATGTGCTGGGCTGCCAGCAACTCAGATGAAGATACTGGTGAAGAAAAGACTGAGAGCCATGACCCAGAGCAGATCTTTCAGAACATCCAGTACCAGAAGGAGATCATGTCCAACATCCGCTGCCGGCCGTGGCCGATGAGGCAGAAGCTGAGGGCTCTCAGGTAAAGGTGTCTGTGCAAAAGGTGTCAGGCTCACTGACTCTGCTGCCAGCCTCAGAAGTCTCTGTGAACTGGGATTATGCAGAGCAGTGGTTAAGAGCTGCTGAGAAAGCCTGTCATGAGGATGCTCTGACAGACTCTGAGAGCTGGCTGAAGGCAGCAGCCTTGGGGTGGAAGGTCTGCAGTGGAGTTGTCTCCTGTGGCTCCCTTTAGATGGTCACTGTACATGAGAGCAAGAAATCATACTGTGCCTATTAACTGTTCAAACCAGTGTGTCAGCTATTCCATGGCCTAAGGAAAGGCTGTTGGAAATACTCAGGAATTTCTAAGCTAAATTGTTTCACTTTGTCCCAAAAAGGATGCCTTTCTGCTCCTGTTCATGAGATTTTGGTGGTCACCAGCCATCTTCTGCTGAGGTTGAAGACTGCATATGGTCAGATGCTCCTCTTAAAAGAGCACTACGCTGTATTTGCAGGTGTTGGTATCCACATGAGATTAACAAGATTGCAATGGGGAGCTTTTTATTTTACTCATTTGGGTTACACCATTTAAAAAAAAAAAGACTGAAACAAAAGCAAAGAGAAAAAAATAATATATAGTGGGATAAAAAACTCTCACAGCAGTCAAAGTTTGGAATGCTGAGTTTTCTCAGACAAAATTCTCAGTGTTTTTTTTAAAGTGATAGTAAAAAAACTTCAATAGGAAAATAAAACAAGCTTTGCCTGCATAAGTATTTTATGGTAAGACAGTCCATGATGGTATTTCAGAGTATTTGGCACCTTTGTTAGTAGCTGCTTGTGCAGAATAAGGCTCAACATAGAATGAACTTCCACCTTCTCTGCAGGCAGGCAAAGGAGATTGTGCTGAAGTACGAGGGGAGGCTCACGAGAACAAGAGGTTACCAAGCTGCTGGTGCAGAGGTACAGCTGCCTTTCTGAAATTACAGCTCTTTTCTGTGCCAAGAGTCATCTCCTTTTTTTGTTCACACAACTGTATGTTTGCTCTGCAGTCCTGGTCTCTAACTCAGGAACCTTGTAGAGGGAGGAAAAAGCAGTTAAAAGCTGCTTTTTTGTGTGTGTGTGTGTTTGGGTTTTTTTGTGTTTTGCTCTATAGTGAATTTAGTAATTACATTTCTGCAGACTAATCTGATGCATTGAGGGATGGATGTCCCTCTGTTAATGCAGTATAAGCTTTCCTCTCAAATAATCTACAAATATTGAGGCCTGCTTGGAGGGGATGATGTGAATGGGATACCAACTGCAGAATGCTAGTATTCTCTGAAGAGCTATTTCACTAGGCTCTGGGGCCACAGTTCACTAGTTTAGTATTGAAAAATGTGTCTAGCTTTTAGTTTGGCAGACAATCCTACAATAGGTTATGGTAAATATGTTGTTAAAGAAGGTTTTTGTTTGCATAATACTCAAAGAATTTGAATCTAATCTTAGAAAATCTACTTACACCACTGCAAATAGACACTGGCTCTAATTTCTGGAATAACATGTAGGAAATTGTCCCTAATATGCAACTAGAGATCTTTAGTCATCTAAGTAGTCGAGAATATTTTTGTCATTATGAGTAATTTAATTCAGGAAGGCAGGATTATAAGAGTAAAATAGAACACCATGTATTTTATTCACATGAACAAGTAACAGGCTGCTTATGTATCTGTTGTTCTGTTGCACTGGACCACAGCAAAGGTTAAAAGTGCTACTTTCCAAGGTAGGAAAGTATTTTATTTTTGTTGTTCTGCCTTTGCATGTGTGGCAGTAGCAGTGGAAGTAACAAATGCTGTTCCAGTTTGCCTTTAAATTGAGAAGAGCTAGGATGATACCTAGCAAGAGAAGTGCTAAGGGTCTGCAGGGCAGGCCAGTAAAACAGTTTGGCCACATTACATGCTCATACTCCCTATAAAAAAATGGAGGCTTTCACCTGAGAGTTCACAATGGATGGAAGTTTGTATCTAATCTAATTACCTCTGTTGTGCGTATTTACTTGAAGATATTCAGCACAGGGATATAATTCAGCAGTTAATTAGCACTGCTCATGATGTGTAGGAGAACCGTAATCTTTTTTCCTAGCACAAATTAGGGAATAGAGCCTTTACACCAGGGATAAATTCAGCCAGTGCAACAGAGTAGGCTGTGTTTCTGGTGTGTTTGGGGAATTTTGTGTTGGTTTTTATTGGAAGGGCTCAATTTTCATGTATTTTCTCAGAAAATAGCATGGTGCCCAAGGAGACAAAAATTGTTGCACAGCAAAACAAGCACAACATCAAAATTAAGAACTCAGTGGTTGAACACTTGCTAAGAACACAATGCAGCTGTAGGTGTATCCATTTTTAAATAAGTTTTAAAACTTGGCAAAATACCCACTGTTCATAATTGGACAAACCATGCTATTGTTTATGAAAAATAAAGTTAAAATAACTTTTACTGTTTTGACACTGAAAGCATTTTCCTTTTTACCTTTGCATTGAATGCAATAGGCAGGAAAAGAGATGATAAATTACAATTTTAACAAATACTGCTCCCACATGGACACCTTTTGTATACTTCATAAATATACAACTAGCACAAGCTGCTGGATTCCTTTCTCAGCTTCTCAAACCCTGTTTTCAAATGAAAGTAGCAATCACAGCAATTCCCATGCAATTCCCAGCATCTACAATTTCTCTGTTTAATTAAAATACTTGCCATTCATGCAATAAAATACCCATACCACCATGAAAATTAATTAATTTTACCCAAAGAGATTGATGATATATTCAGTAATTAAAATGTTATTTATTCTTCTTTGGTTTTAGGAGATTAGATTATGTGATATGGTATTGACACTGCTGCTGCCTAAAATGCAGGGTTTCTTAACATCAGGCTGTACTAAAAATACTTCCTAATGCATGATATACAGATATTTGATATTGTTGATACTGTAAAGTTATCATTCTAATTCAACAAATCCCAAACTGCTCTCAGATTTGCAGATGCAGGTGTTGTTTCTTCTCCCACACACGTGCACACCCCACTGTGTTCAGGAGGCTGCTCTCCCCTGGCCATGCAAGAAAATGGAGTTTGAATAAAGACTCTCCAAAATATAACCCCAGGTTTTCTGCAGGGGTCAGCTGTAATACACAGAGCTGAGAATATAGTAGCTGAGTTTGCTGCTGTTGAATACAAAAGCTGCTGCTGCTTCTAATAAAATTTCCTCCAAGACATTATGCTTCTCTTAAATTTGAAGTTAGTGGTGTGTTCATTTCTTTGTCCTAGCAATCAGATGTATTCTGTGCAGGGCAGCAGGATGTTGCTAAATCACTGAGAGGTGATGTAGGTGTCCCAGCAGCACCCAACTTTGGTGGCTGCTGCTGCCCAGAGCTGCTGTGATATAAGATGAAAAAGGCATGAGCAAAATACTATGTATTTCTATATCTTATTTTTTTTTTAGATGCAGGACTGTCATATTTCTCATTTCTCTACTTTTTTTTTTTATCAGCTTTGGAGGAAGTTTATCCGACTTGCATATAATTTTGTGGTAATCTTTATTCCTTGGGAAATGAGAATAAAGAAAATAGAGAGTAAGTATAAAAATGTAATGTTACTGAAGAGTAAAGCACTTGCTAAAATGCTAAGCTGTAGCATCTATTTTTTAATATATTTCATATTTGGGAGAGAAATGCAAACTTTCAACAGTGATGTTTTCTGTTACAACTTTGATTCTTCTTCTTTTCTTGATGCCTTAGACACTAAACAGTTCTCATTTATGGTCTGTGTGGGGGATAACGTTTTAAAAGTCACATACTTGTGGAAATAGATTTTATTAGAATTTATCACAGTCCATGGGGCAGCATCCTGGGGCCAACATCCCCAGATGTGCCCAGGGTTAAGTGTATCTGTACCCTGCAGCACCAGCCCCTGAGCCTTTGAACTGAATTGAAGCAGCCCCTGGCATGACCTCAGCAGCCAGGTCACAGCTCTGTGCTGCAGAGCTAGGGGAAATTTGCTGCATCACATCACTCAGCAGCCTCTGGTGTAAATGCTGCTGGTTGTCATGAGATCTTTCCAACAGAGTTTGTGTTGAAATTATATTTTCCTCAATGACTGACATCTTATTTTCTCTACTTTGCTGTATCCTACTCGTAAGGTTTTCCTTTCGATTTATTATTCAAATAATCCTCCATGAATAAATGATAGGAGCTTTTATAGACTGTGTAGCTCAGATAACTATTTTCTGTGGTTTAAGGTCATTTTGGGTCTGGAGTTGCCTCTTACTTCATCTTCTTGAGATGGCTATTTGGAATCAATATTGTACTTACCATAATGACTGGAGCATTTGTAGTCTTACCAGAGGTAAGAACATGTTGTTAATGTTTACAGAAAAAAAGCTTGCTGTTTCACTTTCTGAATTAAATGCCACACTTAAAGGTATACATCAGTTTGAAACATACAATTTAAAATGAATTATTTAAAATAAACTCCCCTATTAAGTCTTTTTTTTTTTTTTTTCTGACAAAGGGTAGAGATTTTTGCTATTAGTGTTACAGATGATATTTTGTCAACATGGTACTAATGCTTTTACAGAATATGTTTGTATCCAATTACCAACACAGAGAACCAAATCCTAAAAGCTGTAGTTGGTGTTGAGTACACTCAAGTCCTGTTAGTGTCACTTACAGACAGAAAAACATAACATCCCTTCCAGGCTCTGGATTATTTTCCATTAGAAATTATTTTCTAGAAGTTTTGAACAGCCACAACTTTGTTTAGTTACATGCAACTTTTGTTTAGCTACATGCAGCCTTACATGCAAATAAAGCTATTGAATAACTTGAAATCATTCATAAATATTATTTTACCTCACTTAACCTGTACTTTAATGTAATCAGAAAACATGGGAATATCTGATTTTTCTTCTCATTGGCTAAAAATTTTAAAATACCCCCAAAACATAAAAAAGTAAACAGTTAAATAAAGGTATTTACTAAGATTTCTTTTTTAATGACAAGTAGGTTTAATCTTGAAATGCCATTTTGAGATCACTGTAATATTATCTTATAAAATCCTAAATTAAAACAAATCTAACTTTTAAAGCTATTTTGTTAATGGTTTCAGCTGATCTCTCATATCTCAGCCATTTAGAAGATGTCCAGAGCACTGAATATCTTCATAGGTGGACCCCAGTCAGCAACTGGTCATTCAGTCTAGTGAAGACTGAATGCTGGATTCTTTTGGGGTTTCTAGTTTATGATGAGTGATCCAATACTGACTATGCTGATAGTGTCAGCCCTGTGGGCAGCTCTGGGGGTTTGTTCTGTGCAGCCCCAGCTCAGATGCACAGCTCCTGACACCTCCTCTCTCTTCCCCAGCTACTGGCCGGAGCCCCGTTCGGCAGCACAGTCAGCAAGACCATTCCCAAGGAGCATAAGGCATCTGCACAGGACCTGGACACCATCTGGTCACTAGGGGCAAGACTAAAACCACTCTTTGTCTTTTTTTTGCTGCCACTGTTCTGTTGTAGGCATTGCTTGCTGCTCTTACTTACAGGCTCTGGTCGTTGCAGGGCTACCTCCAGTACTCTGTCTTGTTCTACGGCTACTACGGTCATGACAGGAAGATTGGGAAAGCTGGATACAGGCTGCCTCTTGCCTACTTCCTCGTGGGAATGGCAGTGTTTGCTTACAGCTTCATCATTCTCTTAAAAAAGTAAGACTTCCCATTTCTTGCTGTTCATAAGCTTGTGTGTTCAGGCAATGATCAGTGCTGCACTGATTTCCTCTGTGTTTATTCTGCTAACCTGGTCAAGCCTGCTAACATCAGGGAGGCACACTGAGTTTAACTCTGCCTTGCTCTTTACCTTACTGTCATTTCTCTGTGCTTTTTTGAGTTTCCCAGTCTATCAAAGAAGGGCAGCACAGAAGATGATCTTTGTGCTTTGTGTTTGTCGTGTAAGGTGGAAGTCCTTTATGTTCTTCTGTTTTCTGGTATAAATGTAGTAACAGAAATGTGTAAGTTGTGTAATGCTTTCAGCATTATTTTTACTATCTATTGACATACAAACATAAACATTCCTTCTCAGCTTCTCATCATTTGTGTTGTTTCAGCCAGTGTGTGGCACCCCATTTGACTGTATGTTTCATTTCTTTGCTGCTGAAGGGCAGGAGTAGGAGCTCTGTAGTGGAGAGAGCACGACTGCTACCACTGACCATAAATCCAGGAATGTGCAATGCTTGGAGAGAAGCAAGGTCACTCCATCCAAACCTGCTTTCCCTTCCCTTCTGGATTCCTATTTACCTGGCATAGTGGAGTCCACAGACATTTATAGCACTGTCTGTAATAACAGCATTTTGAAGCTGAACCTTCCCTTTCCATTTTTTTTATTCCACTTGCTGCTTTGTGCCAAGGGTCACTGATGTTTTGATGCTGATTTACACATCTGCAGTTCCTGGATATGATTAGGTCATCATCTTCTGACTTAGCTCACTGCATTTTTGCTTAGCTGCTTACAGTTCCCCTTTCCATGTTGTCCTTTTGACTGCCCTTTCTTTCATAAACTGTTAATCTTCATTTCATTTCTTATGCTTTTTAATATTCTGCTATCTTGCCCACCTGAGATGAGCAGATGAAGTTTTCTTTCTTTTTCCCAAGGTTTGTGAAACAGCACTGGCTTTCATTGGACAAGAACATCTATTTTGAGCTTAGAAACAATACAGAAAAGAGAGGTTTTGTGCATGATCACTGATTTTGTGAAACTAGCTTGTGGTCACTGTGATCTTAGTGCTGGTATCTTCCAGCTGGATCCTACCTGGAGATCATAAAACTGAAAGATATTTAAATCCACAGGTCTATTGAGATTTGCTTTAATTGTCAGCTCTAAAGACTGTAAATATCAAAATGCCCTTCCACAGAGAGGGACTTCTGCACTAGGGCAAAAGCCAAGTTCATGTTCTGAACCTCACCCTGTTTTATTTTCTTCAGAAAGCTGCTAACAATGACACAAATTGCAGCAAACTTTTGGTAGTTCTAAAGGTGTAGATATCTGAAAACTAGAAATCAAACCAGGGATTTTCCTCACACATAAATAACAGTTGAATTGTTGTTGCTGTTGTTATTGTTTTTTAACAGAATGGCAAAGAACTCAAGAATGAGTTTAGCAAGTGCCTCTGATGAAAATTACACTTTCTGTTGGAGACTCTTCTGTGCCTGGGACTATTTAATAGGAAACCCTGAGGCTGCAGAGAGCAAAGCTGCTGCCATAGTTAATAGCATTAGGGTGAGCAACCAACCTTCAAATTATTACAGTTCCTTTGTTTGTTAATCTATAAATGATATAAATCTTTCCTCTCATTCCCTTGATTTTCCTATTGTTTTTTGGTGCTCATTTACAGATGTGCTCACCTGGGGGAGGGCTGGTATCACATATCTATATGGTATCTCAGTCACATCATACTTGCTGATGCTGTCTTTCTGTCCCAGCAAGGCCCTTATGTTCTTCAGAAGTTTTATTTAATGCTGCTGTATGTGTGACAAGAAGTTAGAGAACTAGAAAGAAATTTGCTTGTGATGTAATTTCATTGAGGAATAGAATGAAATTAATGTTAATGATGTGAAAGCACTCATCTATTTCATCTCTCCAAAACAAATCATCCAGGGACATCTTACAGCTCTTTCAACATTAGAAAATGGCTTTAAATAGAAATGTTTTCCATTTGGAATTTAAGAACAGATGTGGTTTTCATTAAGAGTAATTTAGTTCCTAAATTTTGTGTATTCTCATTAAGCCATTAAGCAAAATTACTTCAAATTGTGTCAAGGATAAATTAATCTATGGTATTTACTTTTTGTAATGACTGAGGATAACTTTTGTCAGTTCTTATTACTGACACATGGATTCTATAGGCACATCCTGCAAAAAGATCTGGTAGTGTAAACCTCTGGTTGTACCCCATTGAACATGCATTGAAAGTGCACAAGTAATTATTATTGTGTATTTGCTTCTCAGAGACCCCCTTCATTATTTCAGCTCACTTATCACTTAGCAGGACAGTGAGGTATTTATCCACTTGCACTTTCAGGATGTGAAGTTTTTATTAGTATACTTGATACTTTCTGTGAAAGAGATGTGCATTGTTTTTTCTGAACACTATTAAAATGACAATGCTTTGTTTCTTTCAAGGAAGCTATATTGGAAGAGCAGGAAAAGAAGAAAAGCAAAAACTTGTAAGTATATAAGATCAGAGATACTTTTCAAAGCACTGTTTCATTGCAGACAGCTTGTCTTGTGCTTCTAAAAAGCATGTTAGAAAAGACCCCTGGTGTCATAAAGCAACCTACTCTATTGACTGGGGCTTTTTTCCACCCCTTCCAACTTTTTTTTTTTTCCAGGGCAGTGACTATAAGCTTAAGAATTATTGCCAATATCCTTGTGCTTCTCTCACTTGCTGGAAGTATTTACATCATATATTTTGTTGTGGATCGATCCCAAAGGCTGGAGCGAACCAAAAAGGAATTGACTCTCTGGGAAAAGAACGAGGTAAGCTGTATTTATGGCACCTTTGTGTTAGAAACAGGATTATTATCTCAGGGTTTTGTGTAGCAATAGTGTTCCCTGAGGTGTAAATGGCAAGAGATTAGCCAGGACAAGAGAAGAATAAAGGGTAGAGTGGCAGTTACCTGGATCTGGTAGGGGAGTGCTGCAGGTTCTCATTTCACAGACTGCAGTTCTAGCTGGCCCCTCTTTTGTGAGGACAAAACACACATTCACCTGCCATTTACAAATGAGTAGATACTGAACGCAGGAAGAGAATAGACATGGAGGAACTGCTCATCCATTTCAGAGGAAGATGCTGGCCTCTATTCCCCACATGTTAAGTTTTAATTTTAATTAATGAAGTAGTAATTTTAAAGCTACGACATCTGGATTTGTGTTCCTGAGCTATAATTTTGGATCATAACCACTGTTATTACTAATGTCAACAATGACTTTTTAAAGCATCTCCTCCAAGAAAAGCAAGTACTGAAGCATGTGCATCAGCAATATTTCAGTCAGCACTCAAAGTACCCAAGAAGATCCAGGGGAACAGGGACAAAAATGGCACATCTTTCTGTTCCGTAGGTAAGCGTAGTTGTGTCCCTGATCACAATGATTGCACCCTCTGCTTTTGAACTGGTGGCAGCTCTAGAGATGTATCACCCAAGGACCACTCTTCGCTTCCAGCTTGCCAGGTATGGGCACTGTGCATGTAGAAAATAGGTGGGAAGAAAGAGAGGAAGAGGAGAGTTGTGTTCTCTCAACCCCAATAACTCATCTCTTATTCTTGTGGGCTTCAGGGTTCTTGTTCTATACCTGGGAAACCTCTACAGTTTAATCATTGCTCTCCTGGATAAAGTGGACAGTATGAGTGCCACTGTAAGTTGAACTTGATGTTTTCTGATGTGTAAAACTAGTAGATTTTACAGATACTATTTAATTTATTGTGATGTATATGAAAGCAGGTGAAAATTTGTTTGAAATTGATTAAAACATGATGCAGTTTGATAGGATTGCAAAGTAAAGTTTAGTTTGGCCATTTACAACTACATGTAGTTTTCTTAGGATAACTGGATGTACTAAAACAAATCTATTTCTGTGCACTGCTTAACTATTTATAAACTCCATCACTTTAAGCCAAATATTTTCATCTACCTCAGATCAGCTTTCATTTTCATTCATGTCCTTACATTTCCACCTGACTGCTGCTTGAAAATACATGAAGGAATGTTCCTCTGTGTGTGCACTGTAGGAAGTATGGACACCTGATGTATGTACACTTGAAAAAGTAGCTTTCAAGACATTTATTATTTCAGGACTCTGACATTGACAACAATGCAAGTAATTCTACTGCCATCTTTGCAACCAAAACTCTTTCTAAAGAAGACAATTTATCTACAACTATCCCTGATGTTCACATTCAGAGAAGCAGCATTGTCACATCAGAAGAGAGTCACACTCCAGGCTTGACAATCTCTGATTCACTGGTCAACAAAACAGTTTCCTTTAACACCCAGAACCCTCAGGATCAGTGCTGGGAGACATATGTTGGTCAAGTATGTAACTTTCATTTTATGTCATCAACTTATTCCCAGTCCACATCTGACAAAAAAATGAAAATCATGTTGTGCTGTACTCAGTTTTAGAGCTTTTCTTTGCATAAATTCCAGAATTTAGCTAAGGATTGGGTAGAAAGAATAAAGAATATGCAAAGAGATATGGCCACAGCTACAAGCTTTGGGTTCTGTTAGGATCTACAACGTGTTTAGTGCTGTACAGATGTTCTTTTTCCAGGCTTTGGTCTCTGTCTTCAGCTCTGCACAGGCAGATCTCTACAGATGCATGATACAGATCCTATTTTAATAGGATACATCTTACTAAACTCATAAAGAGAAATGTGACTAAACAAATCTATAAGCAGTGATGTGCCCCTGATTCAGGTTGCTGCCTGGATAAAGGGGGAAACAGATCCAAGCCAAGCATGAGATTGTGCTCTTGGTCATTTGTACAGTATCTCTGAAGTTGCTATTTATTTTACCCTGGTAAAATAAGGACAACAAAAGGTTACAAAATACTGTCAGTTCATAAGAATGGAGCCAGCTGGGTGACAGCACCATGTACACACCTTCCCAGAGCTAAGTTTCAGAAAATCTGCAGACTTAATATGACACTTTTTGCTTCCCTACATGTGAAAACTACATTATTTGTGGCCTTTACTCTGAGTGACTAGCAGTGGCACTGGAACATACAGACAGAAATGTTTGCCACTAGATTAAGGATGATGCTGGCATGCTTCTGATTTGCTGAGTTCCTTGTTCCGGAGTGAGCAGAATTAAAGGTCTTATGTGATTATCTGAAGCAGAAGACCCCTCCTGAGTTTATTAGCTGCCTTCTATTCTTCTATGCCCCTCTCCTTCTGTTGCACACTCCCCTCTCTGTTTCACAGTCATCAAGAAATGTTTAGAATTGGTGTTCATGGGAGGTTTTTGATTGCTTGTTTTCCCCAAAATGTGCTAGAAGTGTTTGGAATTGAATCTTTTCTATTTAATTGTAGGGTTTTAAAGCTCAGTTAAATATAGGATAACCCCATTCATTTATAAGCTCTAAACAGTTGTGGGTTTTTTATGGCTTGATAATCCTACTGCCATGTGGTTTTGCTTTTGTATGAATAATAAGCATTTGTCATTGTGAAGCACTTAGCAAGTATGTATTACAACAGTCAGTATAATAAAGGATTAGGTACAATAGAAAATCCAACCCATCTCAGTTTATCTGGATACATTTTCAGAACACTCATTAAAAAGAAATCTTGAAGCCATCATGAGCAGAGTTTTGTTGCTGCAAGCAATAGAAGGCTCACTGAAAGCTTGATTATATTTGTTTTCTTTGTAAGAACAAAGACAGTTAAGGGAAAAGTTAAGCAGGAAAAACTTAAAAGGAAATAATTCCTATGTTCAAATCACATTGTATCAGGACACTAAACTTGAGCCAGATTACAAGTGCAACTGCAAAAGAGCCACATGCAGTGTGTGTGCTTCCAGGATGACTCAGTGTGTGTGAACAATATGTGTTTCAGGAGATGCTAAAGCTTTCCATTATCGACATGATTTTCACAGTGGCAAGCATCCTGCTCATTGATTTTTTCCGTGGACTCTGTGTCCGATATTTAAGTGATTGCTGGTGCTGGGATCTTGAAAGCAAGTTTGTAAGTACAGTCTTTATTTTATCAAGCTAAGGTGTTGAAGATGGTAGGGCTCACTTAGTATGGAATGTCCTTGAGGTCTTTCTATAGATAAAAGATTTATTGGTAGCACACATCTGTAACAGCACAGCTCACACTGAGTTTAAATTGGAGGCACAGAGTAAATACTGAGACTGGATTTTTTTCCAAAGTCTTCTTCAATGGCTGTGATATAAAAATCTTTGTCTTTCCCTAAATGAAATCATGGATCTGTCAAAGATGAGACAGAAGGCATGGAGTTGCTCCCCACAGCCTCTTTCCTGTAGCTGTAACAACTATCCATAATGTAGACATTGGTCCAAGAAACAATAACCAAAACATATGGCCCTTTAAGAAAATGATGGTCATATTTGGTTAGCAAGAAGCTGTTGGCATGAAAGACTGAGGACTGTTCTTTTTCCCTCACAAAAGAAGTGAAGTAAACTAGAGAGGAATTAGTTTATGTAATTCCCTGCTGCAGAGTAGGTTTTGCTGTGTTCCCACTGCCTGCCAGATGTTGGTATTTGGTCTGGATGTCTCAGGCTATGTGCTGTCTGCAAACTGAGTCAGGCAAATTCTTCTAATCAATTGTATAAAAAAAACCTCAATGATGAATACAAGGTATTCACCCTCCACTGTGTTTCTTGTAGCCAGAATATGGAGAATTCAAGATTGCAGAGAATGTGTTGCATTTGGTCTACAACCAAGGAATGATCTGGTATGTAGTCCTGAAATTACTTGTCTTTTGTCAGCTGATTGCTGAGCCAATCTGATGATTTCTAATGAAACCTATTGCAGCAGAATATTGGTAAAGCAGAGACTGTCTGGTGATATTAAGCTGCTGTCTTTTTCTTATGTGTTCTTTTGCTATTCAAATTGCTTCTAGCAACACTGAGCAATGACCTGCTATTCTTTTTCCAGGATGGGAGCTTTCTTTTCACCTTGCTTACCAGCATTCAATGTTCTCAAGTTGATTGGACTCATGTACCTGAGGAGCTGGGCTGTGCTGACGTGCAATGTACCACACCAGCAGGTTTTCAGAGCATCTCGGTTAGTCCAAATAAGAACAGAATATAAAGAATAAATCAAATGCAGACAAAGGAAATGTCTCCTGTGCATAGGAACAAAATGACAAGAGATTCTTAGCTCTGAATCAAATGTGACAGCAGTACTAAGAGCAAAGGTCTGTGGGAGGATTTAAAACTCAACCAACCAAAAATTCCCCAAAGCAAAAAACAAGCAAACAAAACACAAACAAAACATACAAAAAAAAACCCCAAAACAACCAAGGCAAAACACACACAAACCAACTCACAACATAGTTACTGAGAAACTGAAGGGTTTGTAAAATGGAGCAGTTAAAAATATGCAAGAACTGAAAAACAGGTGAGGGAATATTACTCATTCCTCAGGAATATGTGTGGCCTAACAGAAATGCTTCATTCCCATAAAAATTGGCTTGACCACAATAACCTGTGTTAACTGTTGCAAGTCTTATTTCTTGATGTTTCTGTGAGAGCTATGAATAGCTGTTGTTGTTTGTTGCACTGCACAACCAATTTCCCCATATTTACTCAAAATGGAAACAATTTAGGGCATCTTTAAGAATCAGTTACTTCTAACATATCTGGAAGATGAATCAACTTCTGCCACTGTTCTTTTCTCCCTCTGCACAGCCAGGCAGTAAGGTCAGTTTTTATAGACTGTTTTCTGGCTGCAGCAGTGGTATCTGGAAATAGTGCAAATAGGATTTTGATCATTAAGAGTCTGTTTAAAATGGCTCTGTTCAGGCTGTCTAATCATAGCAGATCTCAGAAATGTGGATCTTGAACTTGTTAGGTAGATACAGACTTGCACCTTTTTATGTTGCCTGTGTTTTTCTCTCTGATTAGGATAATCTAAAACACATTCTGCTTTCTTGCAGATCCAATAATTTCTACTTGGCCATGTTGCTGTTCATGTTGTTCTTGTGCATGTTGCCAACAATTTTTGCTATTGCCAGATATAAACCATCACTGAGCTGTGGTCCTTTCAGGTAAGTTCTTATAGAATAATGGAAATTGTAGAGTTTGGTTTTTCCACCCTCTCACAACACATTCATCATGTACAGTAATCCCCAAATTACTGGTTAAAATAACAACAAAAAAGTTGATAGGACAATGGTTTTTGTGCTGTCAGTGTTTCACAGTTTATTTAATCAGGTGAATATGTCAGTGCTCTGAGAGAGGCTCCACTTTTTGCTTTATATACATGGTTCAGCTATTTTATGTTTATACAAAGTAATGTGCCACCAAGCAAACTAGCACACAGCACCTTTTTTGTGTCTCAATTCAAGTGCACTCCAAGCCTGGTCAATGCTGTTGTGCTTTGGGAAATCTGTTAAAAAGCAAATAATGAACAAGTTGCTTTATTTGTTTTTAGTTTTTATTTTCTTGTCTTTCACTGTTAGTTTGGGTTGAAACTCCTTGTTTATTCAGTGTTTGTTTGGATTTCTGACAATTTTACCCTTTGTTTTTTTTACCCTCCTTTTATAGTGGACAAGATAAAATATATGATATTGTTTCTGAAACAATTCAAAATGATTTTCCCAAATGGTTCAACACAGTGATTACTTACATCAGCAGTCCTGTGGTTGTCCTCCCTGCACTACTACTTTTATTGTAAGTACTTTGGTTTGCACAGGTAGGTTAAATGACTGTATTGGTACTGGCTGTATCTCTGCAGAGTCAAATGCTGATGCTGGGGAACAAACAATGCATTATTTTACTTTAAATAAGCATTTCTGAAGAGAGCCCACCTTATTGAATGTATGGTATGTTGGATCAGACAGGAATGAGAATATGTTAAAAAGACTGTAACTACATTTTCAAAAGGAATTTTTTCTTGGGTACTGTGTTAGAACAAGTTCTCCGTATTGGTTGTGTCAAGGCTTGCAGTGCTGCTGCTTCCAGGAAGCTTTAAGATCCTGCTTCCCTCTCAAGCTCCTCAAAAATTAATTTTCCATTTCCTCATGGTCATTATTCAGTTTATGACTGTGAACAGGGCTCAGTCTATCATTTAAAGAAGCTACTCATCCTGATTTCTGACAAGATAAATCAATTATGAAGGTCTGATCTTAAAAGTTAATGTAATATAACGTGCTGCAGACTTTCCAGTGGAAGTCCTTTCTTACACTAGCTTCTAAATAATTGTTTGCAGCTGGGAATTAATACTTAGTTTGAGCTGCTTGAAATTAACTTTGGCCTATGAAATATCATTTGTCTTCATGTACTTTTATTTCATTTTTTCCTCTGTAAACTGCACACGAGTGCAGGGTTTGTCCCACCAGTGAGCTTTTCAGACAAATCAAAAATACCAAAGCAGTATTTTCACTCATAATTTTTCCTCTAAGCTCACAGCCATGTGAATATAAACATATTTACAAATCTAAGGAGATCTATTGACTGCTGCAAACTGATAGCTAAGGACATATGTAAATGTTTGTTGTATGAAGTCTAGCTGTAAGACTTCCTCATCCAAAAGCCAGTGTAACCCCCTCTGCCAGGCCAGATCCCATCTCAGCTGTGACAGTGTAAACAAGGAGTTACTCCAGTCAGTCAACAAGATTACATTGGTATCAGTGTGCACACTCAGCTGTAATTCTGGTCTCTCTGTTATGCAACCTTGGACTGAGGAAAAAGATGAGGAAATATTTACCAAAATTTTCAATTTGAGCATGTAGAGAATTTAAACAACAAAAAAAAACAACCCTAGAACTGCACCCAGGGCTGCATGTGCAATGAAAAGACCTGCAAAAACCACAGGCACAATTAGAGCTGATAAGTCTGTTTTCAGTGACATGTTTCCTGTATGTTTGCTTGGAAGAAGGCTGTGATCCATTCTCACAGTATAAAGGAAATGCTGCAAAGCAGCAACTGCACCTGTACATCATTTTGATGATTTATAAACTCAGAGAAAACTGTCCAGAATGTTTGAAGTGACTCATAATCACCTCTTTCACTTCTAGCATGCTCATCTATTACCTACAAAGTATTGCAAGATCATTAAAATTCACCAACAATCAACTGAGGCTGAAGATTCAAACAGTAAGTACAGTGCAAATCCCATTTCCATGAAATTTGGTGGGTCTTCAGTAAAGTACTGCACTAATTAAATCTTTTAAATCACATCCAGTGTTTCACAATGTCAGACTCATCCTGTACTTTTCATCCTTACACAGCAGTGGATTTCCTCTCTAATCCATAGTAATTTACTGTTTCTCATTCTTCTGTATTTTAGGAAAGAACTGAAGATAAGAAAAAGGTGGTTCAGATGGTAGTAGGTGAGTTGGTGAGCTTTAGAAAAGCCACTGTTAAGAAAACATTTTGATTTAAAAAACTGGTCAATTTTTCATTCACATATGGAAGTTAAACTAGACTTTAAAAACTGTATTCCCTGTAGAGCTCTCCTTAGAGATGTCTTTTTGAGCTCAGCTTGAGTTAATCTTGGCAGCAATGGAAGATAAGAGGTGTAGTTTATATCTTAATGCTTCTGGGATCTTTGGACTGGGTATTTTGCTGCTAGCACTAATAGGGGAGAACCTGAGAGACATCTCTGATGATTCAAATCATGCCAGACCTTGCATAATATTCAGAGGCTGGTAGGCAGCAGAGGTGGAAGGGAATGGCCCCTATTCTTTGACCTGAGATGGCTTAATATTTAATCAGCATTGAAAATATTTCAGACTGAATTGTCTACTATGCCTAAAGGAATTTCAACCTGCACCTTCCACTTGTCAGATATTAGTAGTGAGAAACCACAGGAAGGTTGCAGGCCTTCTAAAACTTCCCAGTGAAAGGAATGAGGAAAAAGTCCTCACACTAAAGAGAAGACAGGATTCAGTAGCTTCATGGCTAGATCTTAATGCTGCTGTGCCCCCTTACAGCTCCACAGTGTGAAATACCTGATGTATAGCAATGTAGTGATCAGGGGTGACTATTAAGGGCAGTGAGATGTGTCCTAGGTGGATTTCCTTTGCTAGAGAAACTAAGTTTAGCCTTTGGCTGTGAGCAGCACAGTCACTGGAGCCAGTTGGCTGAGTCTGGACACCTTCATACTGGGGAAATAGAAGGGTGCTCTGGAAAAGAGACATTGGCTGATTGCCCATTTGGGAAAACTACAGTGCAGTGTCCAGTGTTTTCCTTGTCTTCCCCAATACTAGACCTGCTCCATACCAGAGTATCCAACCCTTCAGCACCATGTCTCCCAGTGTGGCACCAGTTTATTTTTTCTGAACACAGTGGGGTTCTCTTAGTGCTGGATCCCCCGACTGAAGCCTGAATTTGAGCCACTGCTTTTACATAGTAGCTTCTACCTTTAGACAACTGGACAGTTCCTGTACTAACTTCTGCTTTCTAGCCAGAATCCAAAATCTGGATGGGAATGACAAGAGACCAGAGCAAGAAAGTGAGATTCTGAGCCAGGAGTCTTCTGTTCGGTCCTCAACTCCCCGAAAGAATGGCAGCGTCTTGAACTTTGAATCTCCTGCGAGCAAAAGCACCAGAATCCAGACCATTTCCCAGTCTGTGCCCCAGACTGTGCCCTCGACTGATGTTGCAAGACCTGCCAACACAACTCCCACAGCTTCAATGTCTTTAACACCACCTCCCTCAGTATCAAGTGTGCAGAAACCAAGAAACGATCATATCACCAACAGGCAAGACTGCTCTGGTTTTCAGCTGGCATTTCTCCCAGCAGCTCCATGACACACCTGTTTATTTACAAAGCAGCTGTGTCTTGGGACTGTCTGGAGCAGGGCAACAGCTGAGGAAATTTTAAAAAGCAGATTCATGGGTAGTATTCAGTTTGCTGGTGATCCAGCCTCCCTAACTCTCCCTTATTCCTGATGGGATTCTAAAACTTTAGAAATCATAGAATCATTCGGGTAGGAAAAGCCCCTTGGGATCATCAAGTACAATCATTATCCCTACTCTACAAAGTTCACCCCTAAACCATGTCCCTCAAAGCCACATCCAAACTCCCCTTAAACACACCCAGGGCTGTGCCAGTGTCTGAAATGATGTGGCTGTTGGAGTTTACACACACCTCAGGAAGAGCTAGATACTGAGTTTCTCCTTGGCCATGTAACTAAAGGAGTTTGTGCAGGATATTGTTTCCATGAACAAGACAAACACAGTTCAGAGTGAAGGAACTCTGTGCAGAATGCCTGTGAGNTCTTTTAAATCACATCCAGTGTTTCACAATGTCAGACTCATCCTGTACTTTTCATCCTTACACAGCAGTGGATTTCCTCTCTAATCCATAGTAATTTACTGTTTCTCATTCTTCTGTATTTTAGGAAAGAACTGAAGATAAGAAAAAGGTGGTTCAGATGGTAGTAGGTGAGTTGGTGAGCTTTAGAAAAGCCACTGTTAAGAAAACATTTTGATTTAAAAAACTGGTCAATTTTTCATTCACATATGGAAGTTAAACTAGACTTTAAAAACTGTATTCCCTGTAGAGCTCTCCTTAGAGATGTCTTTTTGAGCTCAGCTTGAGTTAATCTTGGCAGCAATGGAAGATAAGAGGTGTAGTTTATATCTTAATGCTTCTGGGATCTTTGGACTGGGTATTTTGCTGCTAGCACTAATAGGGGAGAACCTGAGAGACATCTCTGATGATTCAAATCATGCCAGACCTTGCATAATATTCAGAGGCTGGTAGGCAGCAGAGGTGGAAGGGAATGGCCCCTATTCTTTGACCTGAGATGGCTTAATATTTAATCAGCATTGAAAATATTTCAGACTGAATTGTCTACTATGCCTAAAGGAATTTCAACCTGCACCTTCCACTTGTCAGATATTAGTAGTGAGAAACCACAGGAAGGTTGCAGGCCTTCTAAAACTTCCCAGTGAAAGGAATGAGGAAAAAGTCCTCACACTAAAGAGAAGACAGGATTCAGTAGCTTCATGGCTAGATCTTAATGCTGCTGTGCCCCCTTACAGCTCCACAGTGTGAAATACCTGATGTATAGCAATGTAGTGATCAGGGGTGACTATTAAGGGCAGTGAGATGTGTCCTAGGTGGATTTCCTTTGCTAGAGAAACTAAGTTTAGCCTTTGGCTGTGAGCAGCACAGTCACTGGAGCCAGTTGGCTGAGTCTGGACACCTTCATACTGGGGAAATAGAAGGGTGCTCTGGAAAAGAGACATTGGCTGATTGCCCATTTGGGAAAACTACAGTGCAGTGTCCAGTGTTTTCCTTGTCTTCCCCAATACTAGACCTGCTCCATACCAGAGTATCCAACCCTTCAGCACCATGTCTCCCAGTGTGGCACCAGTTTATTTTTTCTGAACACAGTGGGGTTCTCTTAGTGCTGGATCCCCCGACTGAAGCCTGAATTTGAGCCACTGCTTTTACATAGTAGCTTCTACCTTTAGACAACTGGACAGTTCCTGTACTAACTTCTGCTTTCTAGCCAGAATCCAAAATCTGGATGGGAATGACAAGAGACCAGAGCAAGAAAGTGAGATTCTGAGCCAGGAGTCTTCTGTTCGGTCCTCAACTCCCCGAAAGAATGGCAGCGTCTTGAACTTTGAATCTCCTGCGAGCAAAAGCACCAGAATCCAGACCATTTCCCAGTCTGTGCCCCAGACTGTGCCCTCGACTGATGTTGCAAGACCTGCCAACACAACTCCCACAGCTTCAATGTCTTTAACACCACCTCCCTCAGTATCAAGTGTGCAGAAACCAAGAAACGATCATATCACCAACAGGCAAGACTGCTCTGGTTTTCAGCTGGCATTTCTCCCAGCAGCTCCATGACACACCTGTTTATTTACAAAGCAGCTGTGTCTTGGGACTGTCTGGAGCAGGGCAACAGCTGAGGAAATTTTAAAAAGCAGATTCATGGGTAGTATTCAGTTTGCTGGTGATCCAGCCTCCCTAACTCTCCCTTATTCCTGATGGGATTCTAAAACTTTAGAAATCATAGAATCATTCGGGTAGGAAAAGCCCCTTGGGATCATCAAGTACAATCATTATCCCTACTCTACAAAGTTCACCCCTAAACCATGTCCCTCAAAGCCACATCCAAACTCCCCTTAAACACACCCAGGGCTGTGCCAGTGTCTGAAATGATGTGGCTGTTGGAGTTTACACACACCTCAGGAAGAGCTAGATACTGAGTTTCTCCTTGGCCATGTAACTAAAGGAGTTTGTGCAGGATATTGTTTCCATGAACAAGACAAACACAGTTCAGAGTGAAGGAACTCTGTGCAGAATGCCTGTGAGGGTCTAATTGTAGGACAACCACTTTTGGACACAGCAGACTAATGTTTTAAGCTACCTGTTGTGGTTTTTTTAAGTGATCACATAAAGAACAGGGTAAGAAAAGAAAAAGTAGAATGGGAATGGAACTTGGCAGGTCAATTTTCTGCTGCCTTTTCCCAGAGAAGAACAAATACATCTCCTAATTTCTAGGGTGCATTTCTCAAACTTTGAAACAATGGAGAATCTGTAATCTAGTGTTTTACTTCCAAAGTAATGATGATTTTTCTTCAATACATTTTAATTTCATAGAATACATCTATCTCAATATTTCTGTCCTTTTTTTGTTCCTAAAGGTACCCAAGTGTTGTGCAAGGCAGTGCGAGCGAGCTCTGCAAAACAAAACCCTACACACCAGTGACTTTCACAAAGCACACTGAAGATGTTCATTCTGAGCCTCTCTTCAGAAAAGGCATTCGACAGGTAAATCCAGATGCCCTCGGGGCAGGGGCTCCTGTTTTTGTGGGTCGCAGACCTTATGCCACCAGGTACTTTCTGGTTAATGAAAACGAGCCCCGCAAAAAACCGCTGCGTTCCGCCTCTCGGCTCCAGAGGCACCTCAGAAAGGAGGAGGCAGGAGACATTATTGAATTGTACCCCCGCAATGTCAGAAGGTACGTGGTTCGAACACCACACCACTTGTATTCCCCTCATCCCAGTGAGGATGAGGAGGATGAAGAAGAACTGGTGAGAGAGCTCACGAACAGATCCCACCGCCCCCGTTCGCTGTCGGATCTTCGCCCAGCACCCCGGTTTTACATTGGGGATCGTGCTGATGGCCACGTGCTTATGAGCAAGGACCTAGCCAGAGTACATTACAAATCCTGGAATGATGGCTTTGAGCTAGGCCTGGACAGGCCTCCATATGCTTATAAGAAAGTGCACCTGAACTACCCTGAGCCACGTGTTAAACCAAAGTCAAAACAAAAGTTGGAGCAGTCTCTAACAGAATCTGATTCCATCTCCATTGAATCCAGCAGTGATCCGCAGAACAGCAGTAATGACCAGTACATCCAGGTCATTCATAGCAAGGAAAAGTATCCCAAACCTGGGACAAAACTCGCCAAAAAGAAATCAAAAAACAGTATTGATCTGGACATGTCTGAGCCTAATGAACTAGTGTGCTCCAATGTCTGAGCAAGTGCCCCGGCCATGCTGTGAACTGGTGAACCTGTGTTGTACTCGCTGCTTGAGGCCTCTCAGAGCACCTAGCACAGAGTCTTTCTGCAGCAGCACATGCAGCCTCTCCAGGTGGGACAAGCAGCATTAGCCCTGTGGTTTCTGTTAACTGTACCTTGCTTTATATCACAACTGATATGTTGCAAAATTTGCAAGAGAAAACGATTCCAATTTATTCCCTACTGTTATGATGCTAAAAGCCAAAAAGCAATCTACTTGTGGCGCTTTAATTAAACCTGTATAAAAATATGTCAGTTGAGGCTCCCTTGGTCTTTTTGACACAGTCACAGCTAAAGAGGTTTCCACTGAATAGATGCAGCAGGTCCCCAGCTGGATAGAGTGGCTGTTTACAGTGTAATTTATAACATCTTGCCGTGCCTGCTTTGACCATGGCGTAGCTCAAACAAACCAGCACTAGCGTTGGTACAGAGACTTTGAGTTTCCTTAGGGGCGATGGAGCTATGGGACGGCAGCAATGCCTGCCAACCTTCCGATGACACTCTGCATCTATTCCATATTCTGGTGACACTCCTCCGCCCAGCCTGGTAAGTTTCACAGCGGAAAACTTTCTATCCGCCTTCACAAAACGCGCTTCGTTGCTACGTTGCTCCCTTCCCCCGCGCTCAAACGCCCTCCCCCGGCAGCTGCGCCGCGCAGAGTCGCCCGCCCCTGGGCGGAGGGGGCCGGGCCGGCGGGAGGCCGCGGCCCCTCAGGTGAGGGGGCGGTGCCGCGTCAGACCACGGGGGCGGAGGCGGTGGTCGAGCGGCGGCGGCGCCCGGCGCGGTCATGGACTACGCGGGGCTGGCGGCGGCGGCGGCCGCCAAGATGGAGCTGTACCGGCGGGACCCCGGCGGCTGGCGGGACTGCCGGCGCACGGTGAGCGGGCGAGGCGGGGGCTGCGGCTGCGGAGGGGCGGGGGCTGGCCCGGTGTGGCGGCTGAAAGCTTCTCCTCCTCCCCGCAGAGCGAGGTTGCGGTTTCTTGGAGACCCTCCGCGGAGTTTGCCGGCAACGTGTGAGTACGGCCGGAGCCCCGCCTGCCTTTCCTGGATCGGCCCCCGCGGTACTGCCGCGGGGTGGTTGGGGCCAGGCAGGGGGAGCAGCGGGTTTTGGTTTCGTTTCGTCCTGCCGCAGGTACAGGGGCGAGGGGATCCTGCCCGCCAGCCCCCAGCACATCTGGGAATGCATAAAGCCGGTGGCCGGCGGGCTCAGGACCAAGTGGGACCAAAACGTGAAGGACTTCGAGGTCATCGAGGCCATCAGCGACGTAAGTTCCTTACAGACTCCTCCGATGTGATTCATCAGAGGCGCTGGGCTCTGCGCAGGGCTGCTTGTGGTCTCACGAGGCAGCCTGTGTTCCGTGCAGGACATACAATGGTCTCAGGAAGCTGCACAGTGCCCAGTGCTGCATCAGCCTGACAACCGGGATCACGAATCTTTAGGGTGGTTTGTTCTGGTTGGTTTTTTTCCCCCCTCTATAAACTGTATGTGCTCTTGTAAGAATAGCTTATCTTACTGAAAGGAACTACTAAGGCATAATTGGATAAATATCGGATGCTTAAAACGTCTGAATGTATAACATTCAAGATTCCTGCACTACCTTCCTGTCAGCTCTGCAAACCAGCCTAAGCATCGCTGCTCCTAACGAGCTGCTGAGCGGGTAGCAGAGGGTTAGAGGCACACGGACCGAGCTGAGCAGGGCAGCGCTGCTGTCATCGGCCATTCATTCAGGTCCCGGCTGTCACCATGGCAGCACCCGATGCTCTGCACCGCGCCTGTGCACTCACTCTGCCTTCAGCTGCCTCCCCTTGGCACCCAGCGCTTTGCCTTAGCGCCTCTGTCGTTAAACTAGTGATGCTGCACCTTGCAGGTGAAGAGGGATGTGTGCGAGCAGTAGTTTCTGCTTGTTGGGGCTGTCAGTAGGGTGCAGTCACTAGGTGGGGGATAGCCTGAGATTTCAGGCCCAGCAGCTTTTCTGGGGAAGTTGTCCTGAGATTTTAGTGATTTTTAGAATTCCTTGATCCAGTTTGGAAAGTGTAACTGGAAGAGTGGCAGAAACAACAGGGATTTTTCTGCTATACTTTTGAAAGCCTCAATTGACATAACTCTTGTTTTGTGAATTCCAGACAGTCTCTGTGTGCAGAACCACAACCCCTTCAGCTTTCATGAGGATTATTTCACCAAGGGAATTTGTGGACGTGGTGCTAATGAAGCAATATGAAGATGGGACCATGCTCTCTGCTGGTAAGATGTTTGAATTCTTAACATGTTCATGTTCTGTTAGGAGCTACCAGCAGCTACTTGAAATAAAGATAAAATAAACAAGTAACAGCTGTTGAGTTGTTGATCTGGTCAGAAGATAAAATATTAGTGATCTCTCTACATTGTTTTTTCAGAGTACATAAGTCATCTTAACTCAGATGATATTGTTGGCCTGAGCTTTTGAAATTGAATAAGTATCTCATATACTATTAAATTCTGAGGGTTTTTGTGTGTGATTTTGTTGTTCGTTTTGTTTGGGGTTTTTTTAAGAATTTACAGAACTTTCTAAGAAGAAGTTTAGCCTAAATTTAGCCTAGTTTAGCATTTTCTTCATTGCCTCTAGATTTTGGGGAAGCCATTGAATAAATGTGCCACTCCTGTATGTGGAAATAATTGTCCTTCCTAAACGAAACAGTGCTGATTTTTAAGGGGTTTCTACCATGTGGAAGTATGGGGCTTTTCCACTTTAATCCAGTTGTTTATGGGTTACAAGTCAGCACTTTCATTGCCCCTCTGTTCAGTTGTCCCACTTCCCCCTTCTACTCAGGAGTGCCTTGCCAGGAGTGGAGACACTTGCTGGGTGCAGCTTCTGAGCAGAGGAGTGGCATGTGTCCCTGTGGTGTGGATTTGTTGGAAGTATCTTGAATGACGTCTCAAGAAAAGCAAAGCCCTCACACAAGATGGGTTCAGTGAAGTCCTCAGTGTGTCTTGCTTGAAGTAACAATTGCTTCTAAATTCAACACTTCTTTGACTTTCCCATCCCATGTTCAGAGTGGCTCCCTTTACTGGTCTTTTCTGATGATTTCTATGGCACAGCCCCACACTAAAGAGGTTATTCTGGTTCTTCTGAAATATTTTCTCTTTCAGTGAGTTTGCTGCTTAGCTGGTGCTGTGAGAACCAAGGACTCTCTCCCATCTTCTGTGAAAATGATGCTTTTCTTGCATGTTTTTTCTTACAGCCACCAATGTGGAGCACCCTCTGTGTCCTCCTCAGCCAAATTTTGTGAGAGGTTTTAATTATCCCTGTGGCTGTTTCTGTCTCCCTCTTCCAGGGTAAGAAGCAATCTAAGAGTGGTCTTAACTTCTGGTAAATGAGTATCCTGTTGTTTATTACATTGCCATAATTCATAAACAGAATCATGTATCTAATGAGGGCCTAGTTTAACTGTAATTTGACTTGTGGGGGTAGCCACATTCATTGAAGTTTGGAATTAATGTCTGTAGTTTATATTAAAAAAAAAGAAAGCACTTCTATGTATTGTGTGATGATAGAAATTTCTACAAGTCATTGTAAAGTTCTTATTGCTTTTAAACCAGTGGCTATAAAATCACTTGCATTGTCTTTGCAGGGAGCCAGACAGGACTCAACTCCTCACTTTCTTTCAGACTGATCTTGGTGGCTACCTTCCCCAAACTGTGGTGGATTCCTTCTTTCCAGCTAGCATAGCTGGATTTTACAGTAACCTGACCAAAGCTGTTAAGACATTAAAAGCATGACAGGACCAATTGCTGACATCACCAACTGAGAGCAGGACAAACCAGGTGGCTTGAGGCCAGACATTGGAGGTTGGCCTCCAGGACTTGTCCACAAGCAAAGATACTTAGCAAAGGTGTATGGGGAATAATGAACTAGTGCAGTCAATTTTAAAAGCAGCATTATGTACCTGTCTCTGTGCAGAGCAATGTGTGCTTTTCTAACACAGTATTCCTCATAGTTAGAGAAATACCCCCTGAGGCTGGCAGAATGCTGGAGGCAGCACTGGTGGCTGGCTGTGGGGAGCAGGTGCCCACACTGGACCTTTTCTTGGCCACACTGTCAGTGCCTGTGAGGAGGAGCATTGCTGACATCCACTTGGCACTGCAGTGTTAGCCAGGGGCAGGTCAGCCCTGGTTTGGCTCTGAAGCTCCCCACAGACTCCTGTGGAGCAACATTCCTTCCCCAAAGCAGGTGGAGCTCTTCTGCTGTCAACCCTGTGAAGCTGCTAAGATGCAGTTTTTTCCAGCAATATTTTAAATATTTTGTCAATACTAATGGTAAATATGCCTTAAGTGCTTTTTTTTTTTTCCCAAATCAAGATGAGCAGTGCAAATCAATGCATAGGTCTGTGAGTTGCCAAATAGACACTTTCTTCCTTTCCTTTCTCCTCTCTCTATTGAAGCCAGTGATTTCCACAAAGGCTTGAAACAAACTGCACGGATACAGTGGCAATAAATGAAGAGGATGAAGCACTTTACTTGCCATTCTTGAAAGTGTGCTTGGAATGGCCATTTTTAACTGCATTTGAATGCTTTTTGGTCTCTGGTGGTGAAAGGTTTTAATGGGTGAATGTTTTCTGTAGCTTTGACTTTAGTTGAGAGACCATAAGGACATTGGGTTTTTTTCTAAGGTTGTGTTCTCTCTTCTCTGAGTTGACTTGGTAAATCATCTCCTGATCTTGTGTACAGTGATGTGTCCAGCAGTAGAAAATATTTATGGTGCTGGTTACTGCAGGAATGTCAGAGATTACTATGGGTTTCATATAATCACAAAAGTAAAACTAATTTTTGAGTTAGGAATGTAAATGCAGGTTGTGATTTTAGTGCAGGTTGATTTTAATGCCATAACTCTATTATTTAATGAGGTGATATGCTCTGCTTTCTGTCCCTGTATTTGCTTTATATTTAGTGTAGGGCAAAGAGTTGCACACAAAGTTTCCCACTGCAAATCTCACCCTCTGGAATAGATTTTCAAGGAAACAGTTTTTAACCTGGTCTCCTTTGTGTACAAAAATGTAAAAACTTGTATGACTGTGATGAAATAAATATTTTTCTGCCAAATCTTGCTGTTTTTCTTGGTTCTTCATGCACTTGCTTGCCATCAAGGAAACAGAAGAGCCACTTGGACCACCAGCATCAATCTGAATTCAAGAAGATTTGCACTTCCCACTAACTGGGAATAAAGATGTTTTGGTGAGAACACCCTCTCCCAGATTCTGTGCCCTTGTTTTTAATTGTTACTGTCTGTATTTATGAGGAGTAACAAATTCACTGTGGAGAGATTTGGCCCCTGATACTACAAAGCATCACATCTATTAATCTAAATGTACTGAAGTTGTTAGGCATGAAGTGCAGTATCTCAGCAAGTCATTGCGGGATCATCATTCATTTAATTAGCAAAGGAGCTGAGCTGAGGTTGCCAAAGGTTTCCTGCAGGTAAACCTTTTTCAGACAATAATGCTTTTTATTATACCATGAGCAATAAAGGTGGTAGGTGAGGCTCTTCCTTGGGATAAATTCAGCTTCATTTTTTAAAGGGCTCAATGTGTTCTATCCAGGAGGAATTAAGACACCTTAATATTTAGCATTCTGCCCTGCCAAATTGGAGATGGAAATACCTTGGCAAAGGTCATCTTGTAAGATCTTGGAGGACTCACCAGTGGGACATGCTGCCCATTGAGCAGCACATTTTGACTTCTTTTAATCTTGGCAGAAGCCAGGAACTGCAGGGGTGTGCAAAAACTGAAGACCTTTAGAAATGGAATGAGAGGAGCACCTCTGGAGAAAATAGATCAAAACTTTCTTGGTGGTTCTGTGTTAGTTCTTGGATTGATGAAATTAAACAGCTGCTTCAAGTGAGGACACCTCCAGCAGATAGCACTGAAATAAGGCATTCTGTGCCATGGCTGTAGCTAGGTCAGCCTCTGTTGTTGAAGTTCTGCAGCTGACCAAAAAGTGTGATTTGTCTATTACAGGAAATACCTTTAACTGTGCTAAAGAACTCAGGCCTGCTTTTCTCAACAGAAATCATAGCTTTCCTATAGTGGTGGTATGGGTAAGTGGTTGAAAAATCCTATTGTTTTTATATGTGCACCAGGCCTGTACTTGAATTTTGTTAAGCCTAAGCTAATAATGCAGATTACATTAAATACAATACATTATACCCCCCAAAAAATTAAATACTCATTTTTAGATAGGCACCAGATAAAAATGTACAAAAAGATTCCCTCTCACATTTTTATCCTCTTTTGGTTCCTACCCAACTCACAGAAATTTTGTTTTGAGGATTGTCTGGATGGTTTTTGGGAAAGACAACTCTGCTGGGAAGGGATTGGGAAGTGTGAGGGCAGCTGGCTTGTTGCAAATATTCTTTCAGTGATTAATATAGAGTTGACTCGTGAGGAAAGGCCAAAGCAAGGTATATGTCTGCATTCAATGAACACCTTCTGCTGTCCACCCTACTGCCCTTTTTCTTAGGTGTTTCTGTGACATTAAGTGCATGAAAAATCTTCTGAACTCCTGCAGTTTATGGTTTTGTGAAACTAAGTGACTGAAGAAAGATGCAGCAAATTTCCAGGTGTGGGAAGGTGAACAGCTAAGGACAGTAACCAGTGCAGCCCTCGGGCTCTCAACTGGATAGTCAGAGCTTTGATCCTGATGTGGCATCTCTCCCTTTAGTGAAGTAGGTCTGAGAAGACCAAAGGGGTACACAAGACCATCTCACTGTAGATACCCTTGCTGCTGGTGGAATTAGATGCAGTGCTCAGAGAGCATTGCCAAAATGCTGACAGCACTGTTTGAAGCACAGATTTCTCTCCAAGTTAATGCTTCCAGAATAAACATTTGGATTTGGAACTTCTAATTCCCAAATACTCTGGTGCTTTCTCTTACAAAATTAGCACAAAGACCTTTCAAAAAATGTGTGGTTAGAAGGTAAGACTTGGCTCAAAGGAGCCTAGCTACTCTCTTGCTGTAGTCCTTGGAGACCTACAGCCAGAGGAAGGTTAAGGACACCTCTAGGGTATTATCCTCTGCTTCCTGCCTCATCCTTGCAGTAGAGTGAGACTCTTTCCCCCCCCACCCTGTGTTTGCCTGCTGGAGATGAATTGGTTCTGTCAACTGCTGGTAGAAAGTTACCTGAACAGGTTTTGGCTGTTGTGGGTGTTTTGTGGTTTGAGTAGAAAATCTGGAGTTTTCCAGGGCACGTTGTTTTTCTGACACACTAAGTTGCATTCACCTTCCTCTGCCCTCTACAGATTCTCATCTAAGGCAGTGTTCAGCTGCAGGCTTGTAGCTGCATTTCTTCCTCCTGGGAAGGTGGGACAAGGGAGCAAGTCTTGTGGAGTAGGACTGGAAAATTCACAGAGTGTGCTTCTGATGTTTGCCAAATCGATGGCTCAAAATAGAAGACTGCTATAGCTGTCACAGATTTATTACAACCAGCATGTTATTAATAAAGTCATTCTTTTATAGTTCTACACTTTGTAACATCTGCTTCTGAGTGTCAAATAAGAATCGTGCACATTTTGGTTTACCCCAGTTTGCTCTGTAACTGGCAGTAAGACCACGTGTACTTCTCATACGTGCTCTCTGAGAATCTTTCTGTGCCAGCCAAATGTCTGCAAGTAATAAAATCCCTTTTTGTTTGTAATTTTGGCAGCAGTCTAGTTTCTCCTCTTACAGAGTTTCAGATGACTTGGTGGTAACAGAGCTCGGGTTCTTCCTCTTGATGATAGCTGTGATGGGACCATCAGGTAATGCCTTGATTATATTCCATGCTTCAAAACGAGTGAGTCCTTGCATGACAGTGGTGTGCACTTGTAATAGCTCATCACCAGGCTGAACAGGGCTGCTTTGTTCTAATGCAGTCCCTGGAGAAAGAAAATGAAGTTCTTTTAGTTGTTTGTGTGGAGGAGACTTTCATGTATCTTTCACTTATTAAGGATCACCAGCATGTGTGGTATAAACCACCTGGTCTCAGCAGGCAACAAATTGCTGGCACTACAGAGGCTAATGCTGCAATTACAAAAAAATGCCATTTTCATGGTTAGAAATCAGCAGTCATTTATCAACTACACAAGTTTTTCTCAGTAAGAACCTGCTGTGTACTCTATAAAGTGTGTTTACCTTTAAATATCCTGTTAATGATGATGGGTTTATCTCCATGAAGAGATCCCTTCCCTCCTTCCAGACTGAATCCTAAACCAGCAGGTGTTTTTTCTAGAGTTACAGTGCAGATTGTATCTTCAGTTGCTGGAAACAAAGAGAAAATTAGCAGATGGGCACCATGTAGTCTGAAAAGCTAAAACTTCTGTTATAAAAAAAAGAATTTCTATTTTGTTTGCAATGGCACCATAAAGCACCAAATGAAAGAAAACTGTAACTTTTAGTTCCTCTTTTGATCATGTAAGGCTCTCTGGGAAGCTGGAGAAAGTTGTGTTTAAATTCATGGCAGAATGAAAATGTAAAGATGAGAGCTGGTGTCATTTACTAGAATTAGAAAAATCTGTTCAATTAACCAAATTAAGGTAAATTTATTTGTATTTATGTTAGTTATGAAATTGTTATGAATTGCAAAGCAGTTAATGTTTATTTTCAATATAGAAGTAAAGCTACAGGTGCTTTATAAAAAAATACAAAATTATCAGAAATATGAAAAGCTTTGCAAAAATCTGCCCTCTCTCTATTTCACATGTAGCCACCTGCTCTGTCAAACAATAGGACATTGTTTGTTCAGACAGAAATCCTCTCTCACAAAGCCTTGTAAAATAGAATCTAATAATATTAGAATAAAGGGTTGCTGTTCTCTGAGTTCATAGAATCATAAAATGGTTAGGGCTGGAAGGGACCTCCAAAAGGCATCTAGTGCAGCCCCCCTGCAGTGAGCAGGGACACCCTCAACTAGACCAGGCTGCTCAGAGCCTTGCACAACCTCACCTTGAATATGTCCAGAGATGGTGCCCCAACCACCTCCCTGGAGAGCCAATTTCACTGATCTACCACCCTCAAGGTAAAGTACTTCTTTCTGATATCCAGTCGAAAAGTTATCTTTATACTTTCAATTGTCATTAGTTGTCATTATACCTTCAATTAGATGTGTTCCTACAGTAAGAATCTTTGTATGTCTACCAAAATTCATACAGAGGACACATTTGGTTTATTTCAGGGGGTTCATTTTGGAAATCCATTTGTTCTTTCCCTTTTCAACTAAGTCTTTTTTTCTAATGCTGTCTTTAATCATGGTTCTCAGATGAGCTGCTTTGTGAACACCCAGATTTCAAGTGATGAGTAAACACTTATCACGTGAGAGCTACAAGGTAATCCCCCTGACTTACCAGACTCTTGTGAGGCATCACTTGCCACTGAAGATGTGCTAGAGTTGACTGAAGCATTGAGATGTTTTTCCCCATGTTTAGCTTTTCTGGTGACAACAACAGCTTGCCTGGGCTGCCGAGCCTGGCGCATGATTGCTGAGGCATCACTGTGAGTTGCACCTTTAAGAGACTTCCTATTAATGGATAACACTTCATCTCCTTTCTGAATAGTTCCCTCCTGAGATGCTAGTCCATTGGGAAACACTTTGTGAACCTGTGGGAGAGCCCAGTCACCACACACACACACACAGGGAAAGAGGAGAATATGACAAATCACTAAATCCCTCAGGTAATTATTTTCACCATGTTCGTTTTCCTTTCTCTGCTAGGAAGCAGTTGCTTTGAGCACGTTTCAGGACTGAGGGTTGGATAAGTTTGTACAGATAAGTTCTCCTGGGCACAGCCCTCCTCAGGCAGCTAGCTGCTTAGCCTCTGCCAGTGGCCAAAGCCCTGCTGCCCATGATACATACCCTGCCTATGCTATTTCCTGACCCTCTTGCAGTCCTGGTGTCAGGAAGAGGCTGTGAAATGAGTCTCTAGCTTCCATACATGTCTACGTGCTCACCTCCTGACCACCCTGCATGGTCTTCTCTAGGCATGTGAATAAGGTGTTGGTTGCTTCCTGATGAGGGCTGTGTGTTCTGCTTTGGCTTTCAGAGCTGCTGGGGAGTATGGTGGCCAAGAAAACAGGTCTGTACTGCCAATCACCTGGAGAAGGCAGTTCTGTGCAGAAGAATCCTGTTTTTACTGGTTAAGACCACTTGATTCTATCAGTACAGCTGCCTACTTTGATTTTACCAAAAGCCAACCTCTGTAAATTATATATATATAGATAGAGATATTATTTTTGGAGTGTTTTTCAAGAAAGATGATACTTACTGTTATCACTTTGTTTTCTAGATCAATGCCCCCTGCCAGGCTGAATCCAAGCCCAGTATCATCATCTTTATGCAAAATTGTAACATGAATGTCATCAAATTCCTAGGCATAGAAAGAAATGAAGTCAAGAAATGTCAAGATGATTAGAAAGTCAGTATGTTTTCTTCTTGTCTATTGTGCCTTTTATGATTAATTGACTTGGAGAGTATAGATATAATGTATTGTAGAAACAGAAAATGTTGCTGAATTTTATTAGAGGATTTTTTTCATTGAAGAAGTGGTAAAATAATTGGCAACTCACATGAATGCAATTGTCACAGATGAATTCTAGATGAATTCAGTAAGACTAAATGTTGCTCAGTATCCCAGAAATGAGCCATTGGGTTTCTCATACCAGCAACCCAAATAAAAAGAAAGGCCTCACCTGCTGAATAACCATTCCATTAGCTAAAGGGGTATTACTTTTGCTTAGTTATCTTTGAAGACTTCATGGTTTTTGATCCAAGGAGCTAATCTTTACTACTGATACAGACTGATATGGCTGCTTTGTTTGGTACAATATCAAGTTGCAAAGATTAACCAGGTGTATTCTCTCCACAGCCTTCTGAAAATCATGCACACAAAGAAAAAGCAGATTTACCTTTAATGTTGCTTCATCCAGTGACTTGACTTCCTCTATCAGCTTTGCTAACTCCTCAGGGGAAAGCAGAGAGATGACAGATTGCCCTGCCACGCCGGATGCTTGAGGTGAGCCACGGTCCTGTTTCTCTTCCTCCTTCTCAGGGTCTGCTAGGCTCACAGTGTATTCTCTCAACTCAGAGAGGCTGTCCCATGGTGACAAGAATAAAAAAAGAAATGATGAGTTCTGAAAGAACACGCCCACAAAAGCATAGCACAGACAGGTTTGGAGCACTCATTGTTTGATCTTATTAGCATTTAACTGGGGGTGGTGTCTCCTGTAAGTGGTGTAAAAATATACAGATGTAAGTTAGTCGTGTCAGCCTGATAGAGTCCATTACATAAAAAGAATAGGAACATTCCCTTGGTCTCAGGCAAAACCAGACTTAAATATCTTTTTTTCATGGAGATTTTTAGAAATATTCCTCCTGAAGTAGGAGGAATTTTGAAATATACATGTCCTTATATAGTACAAGTTAAACCCAAGTGTAACTATCATGTGAGTCATTCAGTCTTCATGCTCTAAAAAGTTAACTCAGTTTACTGTTATGTGCTAGTACTTTAGCATGTTGATCTACCAGTGGATCAGGACAGGTGCTGATCTGTAAATCTAATTTTTAATTATGGTATCTTACTTTAGTGAAAACCCAGTGTCCAGGTGATGATTCTCACTTGTGGGTGAGGGAGAAGTCCCATCCTCCTCCCCAGAGGACTGAGACAATGTGTCTGGAGTTTCCCATGCACTGTTTCCAGAAGAGGCTGGAGACTGAGAAAGGCAGAGCAAAGATCTCATTAAAGCAGATGACACCTGGCTACTGATGGAATAGATTTTGCTACACTTTTCATCTTGTGTCTTCTTCAACTCACAAGACTGGGTAGCAGTGAGTGGGAAGCTTCGTGATCTCAGGTTGTGTGCTTTTGCTACTGCTACGAGGTGGGGAGCTGCAGGGGCCTCTCTACTTAAGAGACCAGAGGAATTTTCAGTGTTGGCCTCGTTGTTTTTCTCTGAGCGACTTGCAGGGACCCTCCTGGGAGAGGAAGACCTGTCTAGGCTCTTTGTGCACATGACTGTAGGTGACTGCTGTGGGCTGGTTTCACAGTGCTGGAGAAGGGCTCTGTTCAGATGGGCTGAAGCTGCTTCTGCCCCCATGGCAGAGGCACAGAGCTCTTTCTGGACTGCAGGTTTCAGGCTGAACCGCCGGGGTGTCCTTTCGGGGGACTGGGGAGCACTCAAGGATTCAAATGAGCTTATTCTCTGTTTTATTGATGATCCCCTTGGAGAGACACGGGATAAACTGGATTGCAGTTCTTTGCTGGAAATGCTCTCCAGGTCAGGAGGACTTTGACCTGTCTGTGTTTTGAGATCTGTGTTTGCTTTCCTCAGTCCTTTCAGGCTTTGGCGAAACCAGGCTGGCTTAGGTGCAACAGGAGGACCCTTTTTCCCACTGTCATTCTCCTCTGGCTTTAGCACTTTAGCACCAACTATTTCAGATTCTGATTTCTTCAGCACTGTCTCTGAGGTGCTTCGGTTTTGATTCTCTTTGTTAGTGCCAATGCCAGGTTGTAAATCTAAGTGGACATTGTCTTCACTCATGGTAGGATTAAATAAGCTCTTTATGCAGTCAGAAATTTTAACCCAAGGGTCTTCTGTTGTGGTTTCAAGGCTATAATCTATTCGTGCTTGTCTTTTAAGTATAGGCCTTTGTATTGATGAAAGTGGATTCCCTGTATTAGAAAAATATTTATTAGAAACAATCCTCCTTCTTACTAGTAGGCATTTAAAATTTCTAAAAAGTTTAAACTTTTAAAAAATTCTCAACTCTTGATTTACAAGTTCCAGTTCCTGACACTGAAATTAACTGAGGAACAGGGCTGTTCTGTGCTTATACACATGATCCCTTTTCTAAAGCAGCAGCAACTTGAAATTCTGGGGTGCTGAAGTCATGACATTGGCTGTAACAGTTGAAACAGCACTAACATTGCAATGTTGTTGGCAGCCTAGTGGAAAACACTGACTTTTTTTTAATTAATTTTTCTTTTCTACTTTTATAAGTATATCCTATTCTAAAAAGACTCTCCCATTAAGATCTTTGATAACTATTTTTGATTCTTTAAATTTGTGCAGGCATTTCTAGTTGTAGTTTTCTAGTAAAAACTTCTAATGTAGAAATATTTTTAAATTACAGCTTGATTAAACATCTTCATGTTAGTCATCTTAGAGCCAAATGGCAGCAAACTTTTGTTTGTGCAATTGCACAGTTACCGTTATCTGCTTTGGTGTAAAACATTTTCTTAAAGGCATCATTATTTTTTTATGATCTGAGACAGAAGTTACAGAATTATGTGAAGGTTTAGATTGAGACCTCTTGTAATTAATTCAGTGCTGTTGTTCCCTGATACTGTCTCCTTAATTCTAACTAGCACAACAAACTTATTATCAGTGATTTGTACCATTGCAACACTTGAGCCTTGAAACTATGTCCTTTGAAAAATGTCCTTTAGATATGCTAAAACTAATCTATAATACAAAATTTTCAATATAAATAGGAAGTTCCATCTGAAGAAATTCAGCAATAGTGTAGTCCATTACCACCTTTTTACAATACATTTACAACAACACTTTTTACAATACAGCTTCTATTCATATACTTTCTTTTTTTTTCCAAAGATAGACAGTTTGAAATTCCATCTGTCATCCCAAAGTTTACAGATATGAGTTGAAGTCTAAATTTAAAGAGAAAGGTGAAGCCAGCTGGATACCCACTTTGGAATCCAAACTAAATTCTTGATTTAAAAAAAAAGTTGATGGAGTTAAACATACCTAAATTTGCTTTTCTTTCTTGATCTCTGCCCTCTGGAATGGCAGTTCTGTGTTCAGTATCATAAGCTGTAGGAGAAGTGGTAAAGACACTGTGGGTTACATCAGTTTGGTGTCCCTTTAGCATTGGTTCTCCAACTTCCTGCTGAACAAACAGGAAAGAGAAGTGTGTCAGAATGTGATTATACAAACCACACTGTATATGAGTATGAAAAAAGCCCTGTATTTTAATTTGTTTTAATCTGAAAAGAAATTTTGAATAGAAGTCAAGTTTTCACTTCTGCTTGGGGTATAATCCTCACAGGACTTAATTTATTCTGTATTTCAAGAGTGCTGAGTGCTGGCATGGAATTTTATGATTACACTTACAAGCAGACTGTGAAAAAGTGTAATTAATATCTCAAAAATATAGTAATAAACTTTATAATAATGTAAGAAACTGCCTACTATAATTTTCAATTTTTGAAAAACCAGTCATTCAGTGGACTTTTAGAAACCAGTGAAGCAAATTGCCTCTAACTTCATATTAAACTCTCTGATTTGCTGAAGCCTTTTGCCCTTAAGCACAAGCTAGACAAGCTAAGTCATAACTGCTGTTTCAGAGCTCTCCCTTTCTTGTTTTTGTCTGGAAAGATAGGATGAGAGGATTAGTATGAGGTTGCAGTAAATGCCTCACTCAACATCATTAACACAATTACTGGATTCCTTTGTAACCAGATACCAAGTTACCATCTGCTCTGCTGTGAAACTTGCTCTCCGATTTGTGGTTCAGCTTCAGGAATCCTGACAGGAACCAAAACCAAAGAGGACAGAGTGAAGGCCTAGAGTCAAATGAGATTGGCTTGAAGAAAATAAGTAATTGAACAATTTATTAGGTTTTCTGTCATGGGGTTGTGTTTGTTATGCAACATTCTTATTCCAGGAAAACCTTTCTCCATCCCCAGCNAAATTTGCTTTTCTTTCTTGATCTCTGCCCTCTGGAATGGCAGTTCTGTGTTCAGTATCATAAGCTGTAGGAGAAGTGGTAAAGACACTGTGGGTTACATCAGTTTGGTGTCCCTTTAGCATTGGTTCTCCAACTTCCTGCTGAACAAACAGGAAAGAGAAGTGTGTCAGAATGTGATTATACAAACCACACTGTATATGAGTATGAAAAAAGCCCTGTATTTTAATTTGTTTTAATCTGAAAAGAAATTTTGAATAGAAGTCAAGTTTTCACTTCTGCTTGGGGTATAATCCTCACAGGACTTAATTTATTCTGTATTTCAAGAGTGCTGAGTGCTGGCATGGAATTTTATGATTACACTTACAAGCAGACTGTGAAAAAGTGTAATTAATATCTCAAAAATATAGTAATAAACTTTATAATAATGTAAGAAACTGCCTACTATAATTTTCAATTTTTGAAAAACCAGTCATTCAGTGGACTTTTAGAAACCAGTGAAGCAAATTGCCTCTAACTTCATATTAAACTCTCTGATTTGCTGAAGCCTTTTGCCCTTAAGCACAAGCTAGACAAGCTAAGTCATAACTGCTGTTTCAGAGCTCTCCCTTTCTTGTTTTTGTCTGGAAAGATAGGATGAGAGGATTAGTATGAGGTTGCAGTAAATGCCTCACTCAACATCATTAACACAATTACTGGATTCCTTTGTAACCAGATACCAAGTTACCATCTGCTCTGCTGTGAAACTTGCTCTCCGATTTGTGGTTCAGCTTCAGGAATCCTGACAGGAACCAAAACCAAAGAGGACAGAGTGAAGGCCTAGAGTCAAATGAGATTGGCTTGAAGAAAATAAGTAATTGAACAATTTATTAGGTTTTCTGTCATGGGGTTGTGTTTGTTATGCAACATTCTTATTCCAGGAAAACCTTTCTCCATCCCCAGCTTGCTGGGTTCCTTCCTGAAAGTTGCACTTGTGTTCTGTTGCTGTTAAACGTGGGTGTCAGATGTTCAGTGAGTGAGGTAGCCAATTTGGAAGCACTGTGACCATGCAGTTGGGTATTTCCTGATGGAGTTGTGTCTGCCTTTTTACTGATGCAGTGTAAAGCAGAGTTGAAAAACTCAATTAGCTTTCTTGGTTATGAAAAAGCAACTTTATGGTATACAAATCACCTATATAAAACTGTGGATTGTAGGAGTCAGACTGACCAGTGCTAAATGTTTGGGGAATAAAGCTGAAAAATAAAATTAAATGAAAATGCATTAATAATACCTTCTATTAATGATCTGAAATAACATTCTAACAAGAAACCCTCTGTCCTGGGGACCTAAAGGAGTGTATTGCCCCAAGATATACAGACTGTTATATACAGTAAGTTGTTATCAGAGCTTTTCATTCACTTTATTTATTGTGAGATGTTGGGTTTTTCTCCTTATCATTTAGAATAGCAGAGTACTGAAGAACAATAAGCTGCATGAAATGATAAGTTCAACCAAGTATTTATTTCCCTGAAATGTTACTTCTGAAAGGTGATTTTCTAGTAGCTGTTGATGAATGTGTTTCTGCTGCTCTCTTCTTAGAGGTTGGTAAAAGAGTGACCCTTATATTAGCTGCTGAATTGAAATTGAGATTTCAGTCTGAGCTGTATGATTTTATTTTGATATCTGCAGCTTGGAAAAATATATTTTCGGGAGATTTGGGGTTTTTTTTGGTTGTCTTGGGTTTGCTTTTGTTTTTGCATTGCTTTGAGACTTGTTCATTACTGCTGCCATATTACTAAACCCAGGGGAAAGAAGTTTCATTTTTAAACAAACCACAACTTTGTTTCAACATGCAGATCTCACAGTTGCTCACACTCATGCAAATATGAAACACTGTCTTTCTGTTCCATCTCAGATAAGAGGGAACTGAAATTTAGTAACACACACACTCAGTTTTCAAATACTGTAGTTCATCAACAAATATCTGTGTGTCTCTCACTTGAAATGAGGTTATTTAGTACCTCCTGGTCTCAAGAAATAAGCCCAAGATTACCTGCTGCTTTCTTCCAATAAAAATCCACTAATGAAACAACAGAATTGTTTCATGACTTCTCTGCTTCATAAATGATTTGGCTCTGATTGTTGTGGCTCTGATTGTTGAGGTTATGAACAAATATACCAAGCTGACATCAGAGGCTGTGCAAACTCCTTCAGTCCCAGTCCAGATCACATCACTGTTCACTGGAAACAGTTCTTGATGCCACCAGTGGCACATCTTCACAAGGAATGGCAGTGATGGACTCAAATTCATTCCCACTGCTAAATTGTCTTCACTAGGATAAATAAGTTATCTTTAAAACAGAATTGCTCCATCCCCTCCCTCCAGTCCTGACATATATATACACACATGCTTTTTCTTTCCTGTCATCACACAAAGTCACTCTGCATTCCTCTGCCTCACAAACAGAAGAAAATTTTGCTTTACCTGAACACTTGCAGAAGGTGATCGAGCCATTTCTGATACAAGCTTTTCTTTTCTGTCTGTGTTACACTGGTCATTACATGTACAGTCCTGCTTAAAATATTTTCTTGGTGGAGGTTTGGGTTTTGATGATTTAGGTTTCCTAACGAGGATCTCTGTTGATTTCTTAGTGTTTTGCAAGGGTCGACCCCCTTCACTGCAAGTAGGAGGGGAATATCTCTCTGAATTATTAGCAGACAGTGAGTACAGCAGGCCAGGTTGTCTGGTAATTGGCACATCAATGCTGTGTACTCTTGCTTTCAAGTCAGTCAGTTGGCAAACAGCACCATTACTACATGAGGACCTGGGGTTGTAGCTGCTGTCACTGCTGGAACGGGTCATTAGCTTCTGTGCCCTGTGGTTGCCATGAGCAGCAAGCCTTTCAATCTGCTTTTCACAGGGGTGTCTTCCATGCCAGCTCACTTCTAGTTTTTTAGCACCTGTATCAGGAACAAATTCAAAATGTCTATTCAGATACATGGGAAGTATTTGCTTCTAAGATTCAGCTGGTTAAATATGCAGCTGTAAATACCACCATCAGTTGATGCAAAGGTATGATTTGTGCATTAAAGTTTTGTAGATCAAAGAGTCAACAGTTATGTTCTTGGACAGAAAAATAACATTATATCTTCCCTGGGAGGAAATGGCCTCAGGTTGCACTGGGGGATGCTTAGTTTGGATATTAGGAAAAATTTCTTCACTGAAAGGGTTGTCAGGCATTGGAACAGGCTGCCCAGGGAAGTGGTTGAGTCACCATCCCTGGAGGTATTTAAAAGACCTGCAGATGTGGACACAGCTTAGTGGTGGACTTGGCAGTGTTGGGTTTATGGTTGGAGTTGATGATCTCAAAGGTCCTTTCCAACCTAAATGGTTCTCTGATTTGATATATCAGCAGTGTAATTTTACTGATGATGATTTTGTTACCTTTGGCCCTTTAGAAGAAAGGAGGATGCTAAAAGGAGTATAATTGCAATATGTTACTGTGGGAGGATGGACCAGGCAAATAACTCTAAACATGATGCCTTACAAGGGAATTAACAAGCTGCTTATCCCCAGGACATCACCTGCACTGTGCAATCATTGCTATGATAGCCCTGTTGCCTACTGGTAGTTGTTTGAAGAGCTTAAAGCAGAGGTTATGAACTGAAAAATATAAGCAACAGGGAGAGGGACTTGGGAAAAAATATATTTTGCTGGTGATCAGACAGATGGGGCCTTTTCTCATCACTCTGATAATGGAACTGAGGTGGCACATTAGGAGTGTTGTTCTGTGAGGTTTCCCTCTCTTCCTTTCTGCTCTGGGTTACTTGACTGTTGCCTAGGATTCTAATACAGCATGTGTTAGTCCTATGCATCTTTAAAGTCAAAGGTACCATGTTCTAGTGACTGTACTTATGCCATTACCTTCACTACTCCAGTGGTGTTTCTCCTTTCCAAATCTGTTGTTTTCCACAGCTTGTGCAACAGCTTCTTTTAGCTGTTGCTCAGACACCTAGGAAATACACCATAGCATTATACTCTCATGAGATTGCTGGTGAGTAACATTTAAACATTCATTCCTTCCACAAAGATTTCCAAGTACTTCAAGTCCTCTAATGGAAAGTAATAAACCTAAATTTATCATAAATCTGTTAATTTTAAAGGGTTATTCTATCTTTTAAAATATTTTATTATTTTGAATTCTTGCATGATAAATATATTTTCATTTACCCCTTAAATGTTACTTCTGTAGTTTCTTTATTCACAGCACAGAAGCTCATGCAAAAATGTCTCCAGTGAACTTCAAACCATACATGATTATATTTAAGATAGTGCTTATTGCAGGTTTGTGTGCAGTCATGCTTATAGAAAGATCAGCATCTTTGCTAACATTTTCCCACCAGTTTTAGATTAGCACCTGGCCCCTCATTTAGTCTTAGTTCTTAATATGTGCTTTACTGAAGGTCAGAAAGAATGCAGAGTCTGCTACCTGTGGTTCAGGGTGTCTGCTAATAATAATCTGCACTGCACCAGGATCACAATGGCTTAGGACTGCATAAACTTCATTAAGAGTCATATTTTGTATTGAAGCTTCATTAATTTCAAGAATTTCATCTCCACACCTACAGAGATATTAAAAAAAAAAAAAAAAGAAAAAAGGATATAAATGAACATTTTCTCCCAGTCTTTTGAAAGTATACAAGGAAATTCATGTGGTTGATGGCTAATTTAATAGCAGATTAAATAATCATATCTCTGTTACAATGGAACAGGAATGAGTTGGACATCAAGGTTTTTGATCTAACTGCCTTGCAACTGTTGCATGCAACCCGGGAGCTTTCAGCTCTGCACACTTTCTGTCTGTGATCTTTTTGCTGTGTGCAGCTCAGCTGCTGTTCCACCTACATCTTCCTTCCTTCCTTTCAAGTTTACACTTCACTTTTCTTGCCTTTGGTATTATTTAAGGTCAGATGGGATGTTGTGTTTCTGTTAAATAGGAATAGCTTCTTAATAGAAAAATTCTAATGGCAAACTGTTTCAATCCTGCTCACTGCTGGAATGATTCTTTCTAGCTAAAATCTGAATTTGGTGCTCATGGGAACAGAGACAGCCTTTCTTCTACCCATGTAGAAGAAGAGGTAGACTGAAGGCACTGTTTTGTATCATACAGACTTTCAAATAGTTTAAGACCACAGTTCTTTTAGCTAAAGTCCTAGGTGTATAGAGAGGAGGGATGCACGTCACCTGAAGATAAATCAAAAAGCCTTTACTGAAAACACTGTGTTCTGTTCAGTCCTAAATATTTTCACATTACTAATTGGTCATAAATGTTACAAAGTTAATTTCTGCACTCACACAAAAGCTCATTTCAGCAAATCTGTACTTCTATTAGGCAAGAAGGAATGAATTTGAGGAGCTTGTATCAGGATAAAATAGTGCTGAAACTATGTCATACATTTGGGTTTTTTTTCCAGATACTTCTTATTTGGAAATCTCCAGGAAAAATGCATGTGCTTGCCTAAGATCTTCAAAACTAGCCCAGCCAAGACAAAATACAGTAATTTCCCTGGGTTGCTACATATCTAGAAAGCCCATAATTAGACATGTTCAGACCCTTAGGGTAGTGCATATGCTTTAAACTCAAAACTCCTAGAAAGCACTGGGAAAAACTACCCAGGTCAAAAATAAACTCATAAAGCACAGCAATGAAAAACTTGCAGCATGAAACAGGCACTCTGTTATCCTACCTGAGTCTCCCATCCATGTGTGCCACGGACCCTGGTGAGAGGGTGTGAATAAAAATCCCCGAAATACACTGGGAACAGGGGATGCTACATAACCCAATTCCAAGGCCCACACCTGGCTCTGAAAGAAATAATAATGAGTTTTAAAGAGATATAAGAAGCAGTCTAAACAAACCATTGGAGAGCCCTTCTTTTATTCTGTCTTCAGTTTAATTCTTTCTGTACAAACCAGGACCAGTGTCTTGTGCTCATGAGTGCTTCACATTCAGTCAAAAAAAGCTGCTGCTTTTTTCTTTTTTGTTTCCTTTCTTTTTTTTTCCACCCCCTCATGATTAAAGTGAGCACACCCCAAAACTGCTTGTGGGTCTGGTTTGCAGTTCATTACTGGTGTGCCACAGACATAATGCAATGCAGGTTTATTTTGCAAAATATCTGACATTACAGAATAATGTAAATGATTTTACAAGGAGACAGAATAGAGAAAAAGAAAGGCAAAAATTAGGATGTATGGTTATTGTTTGCTGTATCATCCCATCCGATTTCTGTTTTATATAATAAAGCTTGTTTTTTGTGACTTTATCCTCTTTGCTCTGGACGAGCACTGTGATGTCAGATCCCATACTGTGTGTTTGATAAGCTATACTGTTATCTCATCCAGAGACTGCTTTGTTTGTTGCTCTGATGTTCCCATATTTAATAGTCTATTTCACCCTGCCAGTAGCTGTTTATAACAGGTGATGATGACAGTTGGAGAGGAGGTGAAAGAACTACAAGAAGCTATATATATGTATTTTATTTGTTTTTAAGCCTTTTCAAGAATGAAATTAACTAGCTGCATAATTATGAATAAGAGTTGCATTAATCTGCTTAATAATAGGTAGTTGTTGCTGTGAGGTTCACTTTCTCACATGAAGGGTATGAAAGTGACTCTAATGCTTAAGTGAAGAAAGAATAAAAAAAAAGAAAAAAGATTGGCTCTTGAGAACAGATGGTGTTCAAATGGTGTTGTTGATAGATACTTGTTAGCACTGACAGGCACCAAGATCTAATTTAATGTATTAAAAAAAGTTCAGGAAAAAGAATCAGGTTAGTGAGGAAAGACATTCAGAGAGCAAATGAGCAGTGTTTTGTCAAACAGTACATTGTTTGTCAGTGCTCAGCTCATTTTAGCACTTACCTTTGTTCAGGGTAACTTCCATGATGACCCTGTCATTGGGCTTTGTGGCATTTAATGAGAATGCTGCACTTTCTGAACTGAAAGAGCTGTGTTCTTTGGTTATGCATGTACTAGAGCTCAGTGACTGACACAAGTGGGGTGACAGACAGCTGGAAGCAGAATGAGGTGTGCTGAAGCTTGTCCTGACTGTAAGTGTCAGAAGACCCTTTTTGGCCTGCTAGAAAGAAAAGGTAAGGAATGAATGGGTTGAGTTCACATGCAACACTGTGTATAAAGACAGAAATGGTTCTGGAAGGAGAGTACATAACCTTGAATTTTTGTAAAGCATCATAGTGTGTTAATCCATGCATGGATTCTCCATTCAGTTCCAGGATCTCATCACCTGTTTTTTAAGAGAAAAAAAAAAAAAAAGTACTATGTTACTGCATTGTGCAATGTTACATGATACACATGTACTCAAAAGAAGTCTTGCAAATGCAATAATAGATGTAGGTCTAAAAGTCACTTATGGTTCATTTCAGTTCAGTCTGCCTTTAGGTATCATTCTTGGGGAATCTGGTGTAGGAAAAGGGAGAGAAGAGGCATTTCCTACCTTCTTGTAGCCTTCCATCAGCAGCAGCAGCTCCACCAGGAAAAATGGTTTTGACATAGATGCCTATTGGTCCATAAATGCTGTCTTTCCCTCCAACAATACTGAAGCCTAAACCCTAATTTATGGAAGAAAAATAAAGTGTGAGAGCCTACACTCACTTCTTCATAGTAGTTCATTTTCAGTTTCTTCTGTGGTACCTACATGAACAGTACTAGTCCTTGAACAATAAGCAGCCTTGAGAGATTAATTTATCTGTACCTTCTCTTAAATTTTCTCTCCCATAAATGACATTGATAAAAAAACACCATGTAAGATCTTGATATTACTACTAATTTCAGACACACAGATGGAGATCGTGTGGAGACCTCTCTTCTAAACAGTTAATGTGTGTTTTAAATTTAAGCAACATGAACAGATCTTAGTAGATAGATAAGTAGATAAATATCTACCTACAAAGGTTCTTTGACCTTTCTCCTTTTATATAAAACTCAAACATTACCTACTACCCTTAGAAGAATGTTGCAAGACTAATTCACACATCTGAAGCCTTTCAATGTCCCTCAAATAAAAAGTGAAATTATTGTGGTGATGACACATTTATGGGCTCGCAAAATACGGACAACAAATTAGTGTTTTGTAAATTATGTTGATTATCATACTTTATTGACTAATAGTCATCTTAGTTTAAATAGTTATAAATAAAATATTAAATACTTGAACTGAAAAAAAATTTAGTAACAAATTAAGAAACTTATTCAACAAGTTCATAAGCATGTGTTTAAGTTCATAACATCAGTATTCTCTTTTTAAGCACATTCAATAACAGTACTTTTGTAGATAACTATATTCTGTCTCTAGACTTTGTGGTTTTTTCCAAATATTTTTTGGGTTTTATTTCATTATTCCATGTTCCTGGTAGTTCTTATTTTATTTCTCAACAGAACTGTCTTTATGGCTCGTCTGTCTTGAGAGAAGCTCTAAGGTTGTTGTGCTGGTGCAACTTATGGATGACATAGAGTCTATGATCTCGAGCCTACTTTCAGCTGCCAAAAAGGATAGCAATGAATGTCAGTGGTGGTGGTTCTATCTTGAAGCTGAAGATTGTTCTTCAGCAGAGACACTTCAGAAGGTCAAGAAGTGACTTAATACCTAATCAGTCCCAGCAAAGCCTGGATGTGAATTGACAACCCAGAGTAGCAACTGAAATCACTTCCCTGCACTTTGCAGATTAATTTTGTGAGATAAACCAAGAGCCAACCTTACCTTCCCTTGTCCTTTCATCAATACAATATTGGAGATTACTGAAGCCTGTGAGCCACAGGGTGTGTGCACTAGCTGAGCTGTACTTAGTGATCTAGATGGTCTTGAAATTGCCTGTGAACGTAACAAAACAAACAAATGGCGACCAGTCATTTTAGTGCAGAACCAGAAATTCTTGGGCGTACATTAGGACAACTTGTTTATTTCACATTTTACTTCTTGTAACTGATGGCACTAAGATTTTGTTTTATTTTCTTAATTCTCATTTTTTAAGCCACTTGTTATTTAGACAGCCATTGCTCATTGTCCTGCAGTGACTACTCTAGAGCAAAACTAGAATGTTTTGGCCCTTGAAGTGGTGCAATGGTGTACAATATAGATTTGTGCTCCAAAATCCCCTTTGTGGCCATCAGGGGACCTAAACACATCAGATTTGCCTCTCAGAACTGAACTAACAAACAAGAAATTCTGAATCCTTCCCTCATCTTGCAACTAAATATCTTGGGACAAACAGAACCTGTTTTCAGCAATTCCCTTAAACTATGAATTAGTGCCCTCAAAAGTTCTTCAGACTGTGAACTGCCCTGTGCTGCTTCTGTTAAGCCACCACACAGGCTTCTTTCTACTGCTGAAAGAGGTGAAGCACAGTCCTTTTGTTTCATAACCAAGATAAGCAATTTCTCAGTGCTTTTCCTCCCTCCTTTCCACAGAAAGGGGTTTTCTTAACTCTGGCCTATGAGATTTGACCCATTTTAGTGATTCTTTAATGAAATATTTAATTAAAAACCCCATTTGAACATGGAACTTGGTATTGAAAACTAATCAAAGTACTGAAAAAAGTAATTAACCTAAAGCTAGCTATGCATTAAGTTCAGTAAGTCCAGAATTAATTGCACTCTACAAGAGTTTAGAACTTTAAATGCAGCAAAGTGAAACTAACAGTGTTGAAGGATGTGGAAGATCAGTCAGAATTTCAGCTTCTGTGTATATCAGAAAAGTAGTCTGCAGTTTGACATGAAAACAAGATAGTTTATTCAATGTGGGATTGGGAACTTGATGAAGAGGGAAATATCTGTGCAATACTAAAACCATATTCTCCAAAAAGCACACCTCTGTGAGATCAGTGTTATTGGCTCATTCTGTTGTGGGTACTCTGAATCTGAAATTGGAAATGTTCAAATTTCTTTTGCTTCTGTATGAGAGGGTTTATTTGGTAATTCTGTGTGTGGTGGGTAACAATACCCAAAACAGGTTTGCTGCCAAAGATCCTCTGCCAAGGGGCAGCCTCTGCCCATGCAGGACCTTCAAGTAGGAGGAAGGCCAGCAAATTCCCGAGGGTCTGTCACTGCACAGGTGTTGTTTGGTTGTGGTTTGTGCTCCAGCCTTATCCCCATTAAATCCCTTTACCAGGCTGTGGTGCCCCCAGGGTGAGGGACTGACCAGGAGAAGACGGGGGAGCAGCAGCAAGTTCCCCAGGCAGGGTGGGAGGTGGCAGCTGAGTGTGAGGAGCTTCACCTCCATCTCCCCACTCCAGGCTGGAGCCTGGGCACCTTTGGCCATCAATACCCACACCCTCTATACCCTGCCCAGCCTCTGCTCTCAGGTGAATCTCTCGGTATCCATCTGAAGAGCAAGAGACTGTCAGTCTCTAGCTGACATCAACAGGGTTGTTCCCTGTGGGGCAGCAAGGGGATGATGCCTCAGGCAGCCAGTCTGGCCGAGGGCAGCAGTTACCAGCCGTGAGGCGAGTCCATACCTGCTTGTGGCCATGGCTGGGCCAACGGAGGTGGCTCGGGAGGCTCGCGGCGGCGGGGCCCAAAGCTCAGCCTGGGGTTTTATCAGCCATGTGCACAGAGCATCTCCACGGCCAGCAGCGGGGAGACCCCCGGGAAGGGCCTCTTCAGCGGTGAGCTCTGAGGCGGCTCCGGGTGGCTACCAAGGTGGTGCAAACCACTCGGGGGGATTTACACACACTGTAAAACCTGCTGGGGCAACGGGAGGGAGAAGCTGCTGAAGAAACGGGGTTTTGCTGACACGGAGCCTTTCCCGTTCTCCTACTTCTCGCAGAGGGAGGGATGGGGTCAAGATGTGGAAGAAGCAGGCGTGCACCATCTTCCCTGACAGGGCCTGGCAGGAAACAGTGACTGCCAAGGACATCAAGAGATTCTTTTTGTCTGTTTTTCAGGTGATTTCCTCTAGCACTTACTGGGGTTCTGCCTCCAGTGCAGTCCAGCTGCTGGGAAAGGGATTTGCGGCCGGTGTGGAGAGCCTGGGGTTGGCGGTTGCAGGCGGTGGCTTTCCGGGGTGTGGAGCTGTCCATCTCCCCTGTCCAGTACGGGTTGATGCCTGTCAGAGAGATGGGTCATTTCACAAGTGCTGGACATGTCTGCACATCCATTTTCTCAGGTAAATGTTACTTAGAAATGTGTTTCCTCTTTTTAATCTCTCAGCGAAAGGAGGGATCTTTTCAGTTCTCATTGTGGGATAGCCATTGATTTTAAATATAGTAGAAATGCAGATATTCCACAAAAGAGCATTAGCCTATTTACACCCTAAAAATCATCAAGTTGAATGTTTATGCAAAATACTCCTGGCTCTAAGATACTGTAAATATAAAAGCATCATGATGCTTGTATACATCAGCAATTCTTAGCTGGGTATCCCAGGCTAAATTTGGCTAACAGCTGTAGTTTTCCAGCTCTGCCATAGCATCACACGACAAAGTGCTGTGCTGTGAACTCCCTGAGTAGTGTAATAGAAAAGATTAATTCCTTGAAACTTACTGGTTGAGTTGCTGCGAGTCCGTTGACATGCAGCTTTGCTGTGCAGAAAACCATTTTGAATCTCCAAAGGCCTTTCCTTACAAGTTGGGGGGGGGAGGAAAAAAGAAGAAAATCTATTACTATGCAAGAAATTTTCAAAAGTGGTCTAAACTTAAAACTAAAATTTCTTCTAATCTGTCTTGCATAAACTTCAGCATGAATCAAAATATATAGAACAAAATTAGTTTTTTAAAATAATGAGGTTGATAAAGGAGAATAAAGCTCAAAACCTTTTTATAAACATGATTATAACTTGCCAAAGTAGCAAGCTAGAAAGAGATTCTGGTCTTTAGTCAAAATGGACAGAAAATTAATTGGACACCCCAATTAGTTCAGACAGACTGAACTAATTTTTGATGTAGGCTAAACTGTAGCTGTGCTTGTCTAATTTTTTAATATAACTGGTGCTTTTTGGGTACTCAGTTTCCACTACTGTGAAGTGTTCTTTTCATAAGAACAATTTTTAGGTCCAGCTTTGCCCTGGTGGGCAAACATCTAGCTAATGTCTAATGCCATTGATATGAGAACCATAGTTAAAGGAAGATCATTACTTAATTAGAGACAGCATATAAAACCTGAAACTTCAAATATAAAAGGGTTATTATCAGTATTATTCTTCAGGGGCTAAGAAGGAGCAGCATCAGACCTAATGTTCTAATCTGTTTGGATCTCAGGACACTTTCTTCCAGAAACCTGATCTTTAGTAGTGCTGTTTGAAGATACCTCAAGAGCTATGAATGAACATTTTCTTCTTCGACAGCAGGTGGAGGTATTGCCAAGTAGCAAAATCCTACTGGGGCTTTCCAGTCCTGTTTCCCTAGGGAGCTCTTTTAGAATAAGAAATGCAGAGAAGATCCCCAAAGAGGCATTTTGAAAATGAATTTGCAGAGTTTCTCTTACCGAGCTAGTTAGATTGAAAAGCCTTTGCTATTAACCCTTAATTAATTTGGTGCAGGCTTATCTTTAAATGCACAGTTCACCTGGCTGCCTCTTGGGAGGTACTATGCTACAAAAGATTAATATAGGTCATGTCTTGCCTCTTAGGCATTTAAAAGAGACAAAATAAATAAAATTCTTGGCAGAATACTGCAGACATCTGAGAGTTCACTGCTGTCCTAGAAAGAGGCACACTCAGACCTGACAGCAGTTCTAGTCAGGGCTGTTTTCTCAGTCTAGGATTTTATCAGCACTTTCTGTGTGACCCTGTTGCAAACAACAAGCAGAAAGTGCTTTTTTTTCCCTTCAATATTAAGATCATCACCCTTGGGTCTCCTCCAGAATTTGCAAGTGAGAAGCCTTGGTGAGATCTAGTTTGTGATGGGGATGAGAGGATGAGAAGCCTGAAATGAAATGTCTGTAATCCAGTGAAATGGATTCTATGAAAGAAAGTTCAAAAGGGTTTTCCACTTAAATATTTAGTGATAATCCAGAGTTACTGGCCTGTTAATGCTGCTGTTCCCTTCTGTATGTAGCACATTCTAGTAACATTCAACTTGGGAATTTCCTAGCTATAGATCCTAGATCCACAAAATTGCTTCAGTACAGGGCCTGCTGTCCGTCTTCTTGATTCATGGATTTTGCCTTAAATCCATCTCTGCCTTTGCTCAACTTCCAAGTGGAAAATTAACATTGGCAAGCTATGTGTTTCTAAAAGGAGGGATTGTACAACCCTTGCTAGAATTTCCCAGGGCCTTGGCCTCCCCATAGCCTCTGTTTATGTGGGGAAAAAGCTATGCTGAAAGTCACCAGTGTCTGACCACAAGAGGTCTGGGGTTTTATCAGGAAGAGCAAAATCATGTTCTTCAAATGTCTGATGCATAAATTCCCCTGCTCTCTCTCAAGTAGATGTTGTCAGATCACCCCACCACTGTGGGAGGGCACCACAGCTTTCATGCTTACTTTGCTAGTCATCATGATGCTCATCAGCCGTGTTGTCGGGTGAAGGAGAGATTCAGCCTCCTTGCTGGACAGATCTCTAAGTGATTGTCCATTTAGTGTTAACAGTTCATCCCTTGGGCTCAGCTGGCCAACCCTTAAAAAAAGAAGAAAAGCAACAAGCTTGCATGTCATTTGATGCAAAGCAGTATGGCACTGTATACATCTCACTAACTGAGGAATCAGCTGCAATTCTCCCTTTCCCTTCAACAGAGCTGCCATGAGGTGTCTTGATGTGTGATGCATCCCCTCTCCTGCTAGGATTTTCTCCTGTTGCTGCTCTCCTCTGCTCAGTCCTGGTGATCAGTAGCTGCCTTCCCACATAACTTACATCCAGGCAGAGTATTCCTCCTCTCTCACCAGCTTGCTTTTGCAAGTTGATCAGAGACTTTCCTCCCTTTCAGTAACTTTAGCTCACATTGCTTTCCAATGACCTTGCTTGGCTGGTGACATCCTATATTGCCCTAAAGGCACATAGGAAAACACTGCTTGAAAACTTGATGTTATGTACAATCTTTAATTCTTTTGGGGTTTATTTCTTAGTGTAATTGAGAAGCATTAAATCCTTGAATGGTCACTGTTTTATTTTTCTAGAACCTTGATCTGTGTCTCCCACTGGAAGTACAGTAAGAAATTATTCCCAAACCATCACTGCCTTTCTCTCAAACTGTGTTCAGGGCACATCTTGTCACAGAAAGCTGGTGATGCAAAATCTGTGCAGATAAATGTCTCCTTAATAAGTGTGCTGGCTCCCCGTGTACTGTACCTGTTTGCTGCACCTCCAGCAGGCACGTGGCTGCTTGTGAACCCTTTCCAGAGAGATGCACTTTTTGGACTCCTAGAGAGCTTGATTCCAGAGCTGCTGTTCCCTGTGGTTGTACACAGCCTGCAGATGCAGCTGTCCTGATTCAGAAGATGAAAGAAAATGTACCAAGGATGTTAGAAGTTACTTACAGTTATCTTGAGCCTTTTTAAGAAACACAGAATATGTTCTTGTTCTTAGAATCAGATTGCCTCCAAGTAGAATAGGAACAGGCCTCTAACACTGCAGTTGTGAAAGAATAATTGAATTACAGAGTCAGTGTTTAAAAAAAAAAGAGTTGTTTTCCTTCAGGCTTCAGTGGCTTCTGGCCACAAGAACAAAGTGCTAGAATAGAGTGCCTCTTCCCATAGAGGTGAAGAGAACAGAAAATAGAATTTCCATAGTAACTGGATAAATTTTGCCTATGCTAACTATTGTAAGGAAAGACAGGGAGGAAAATAAGCATATGCCAGAAAAGGAAATAGTCTGGAAAACAGAAGAGGTCTGAATGGAAAATAAGTGTATACAAAACACTAGAAGCTCCACCCCTGCTGCTGACTTGTTAAGTGGGGGCAGGGGAGCAGAGAGGACTGCAACAGTGGAAGATTCTCTGTCCACTCCAGACTGACCAAGGTTGCTGTAGTCTGTGTGTTGCATCTGGAGGACTAATTGTAATCACATTTTTAACACAGTTATGAATCATTCACATACAGTAAATACAGAAAGAGAAATACTGTCTTAGGTCGTATGACTAAGTAAAGCAGAGAATGGACTGACTGAACTCATGCAGGACAATACATTTGTCTAGGACATACCCTCCTGCAGCACAAATATATGAACACAAAAATGAGAGAAGGAATGATGGAAAGTTAGTACACAGTATGATTTTCCATTTGCTCAGTGAATCTTCTAATTCAAGTATTCACTCATTCTGCTCCCATCTTAACCCACCTCCTCTGCCCTCACCAGCCTCTCTGTACTCCACAAAGTGAAGAGGTTTCTCACTGTGTCCTGATCCAGGCTTGTTCCTGAGACATTTGTATGACTGAGCTACATACAGAAACCACCCTTTTCACTTGTAAGGCTTCATTTCTGCCTTAAGCAGAGTTCCAGCCCTGAGGGTTAGAATTACTGTGTCCTTTCACCACAAATCAATAGGGATCAGATCATACCTGACTGAGAGCAAACACAAACTTCAGATTTACAGTGATGTCAATAAAGGTCATTATCTTCCAGCTGACTGTAGAAGCCTGGCTCCCATTCTGAAACATGCCAGAGTAAATCTAAGGCTGTGAATGAATGAATGAAACGAATGAATGAAGTATTTAACTTGGTGCCCTAGACTCACTGCAGGCTGAATTCAGTAGGTAATGGATAAGGACTATATTTGTATTGACTGACTTGTTAACTCTGTGGGTTTGCTTGCATTCCAGATTGTCTGCCATTAATGAGGAGTGTCTGGATGTTACGAAGCCTCTTTTGTTCAGGATGAGTTCTTCTAGTGAGCAATGGGTAAGTATATAAACATGGGCAGAATTTGATTTTAAACCAGTTTGTTTCAACACCAATATTAGTTTTGGAGCCTCTCTATTTACTTTTTACCCAAGGTAAATGCTGTGGGAAATACATACTTGAAAACAGGACTGCATTATGGTTTTTTATCATATGGCAATGCTTTGAAGTCTTCAGTGTGGTAACAAAATGAAGGTCTGAAGTCTGATGTCTTAAAATTTCAGGTCTTGAGTAGCAAAATCTGTGAGCTACCATTCCTGTTTGTTTGCATTTGTCCTTTGTTTTATGTATCAGTAGAAAATTACAGGTGAGATTCTAAGTATATGAAGCATCCATTAAAGTCACAGGGTTTTCAGTAAGGGAGTGTGCTGCTTCTAAAACATGAGAAATGTGAGCTAGATATTAAAGATAGGGAATTACTCTCTCAGTTGGCTAAGTATTTTGAGATATTAAGGAATTGGGGCTGTTGTGAAAAGAATTGTA
>VYZU01055383.1:2624-20829 GCA_013401355.1 Ceyx cyanopectus
AGCAACCTGCATTTGGCATTTCCATTTGCAAATGTATTTCTGAACCCAGATTTGTTTGTTTGTACTTTTGATACCATTTGCCAGCTCTATAAAAAAAGATGTTTCCCAGTGCTAACACTTAACTCATTTCACTGTTTGCCTTTCAATAGTACCTAAAAATCCCCAACACAGACCATAAGCTAATACACTGCCCCCAAAAACTGTTTGCTCACCACCATAGTATATATCTCAGTTTTCAGACTTGTTTTTAATAAAATACCTAATTTATGCCAAAGAATGTGGAGGAGCATTTGCTAAATAGACACACAGCATTCAATCAGGAGTAATTGCAGAGTTCTTTTAACTACAGAAATCATGGCCTATGTTTGTACATTATCAAATCATATTAAACACCAACAAGGTTAATTAAGGTGATTACTGATACTGTCTTCCTAAAGGAAAAAAAGTTTCCTTTACAAAAACTGAAAACCAGCCTCCTGATCTAAGGATGAGGCTGCTTCTCTTTATAAATGCGATTAAATGGTGCAGACATTTTTATTCCCTATAAAAATATTTTACAGTAGATTTTTATACTTAATTTATTTGTTATAGCTTTTACTGCTTTGCTCTTCCTTCTGGCTTTAAACTGTCTTCCTAAAGGAAAAAAAGTTTCCTTTACAAAAACTGAAAACCAGCCTCCTGATCTAAGGATGAGGCTGCTTCTCTTTATAAATGCGATTAAATGGTGCAGACATTTTTATTCCCTATAAAAATATTTTACAGTAGATTTTTATACTTAATTTATTTGTTATAGCTTTTACTGCTTTGCTCTTCCTTCTGGCTTTAAACTTTACGGCAGGGTTCATTTTGTAATTATAATTCTCCACTTTANGATGGGCTGCAGCATGCATTTCACATGTTGCATTTCACATGTTGCTCCTCTGAAGCTGAGTGTTAAAAACAGACTTACCACAGCAACCCATGCAGCACATAATACATGTGCTTTTTCTTCATAGTTTGTATGGAGAAGGGGAAGATGTGGACAAACATTCTCCTGGTTGTTGAAGTGTGTGTACTTTTTAATTTGTGTGACATGGTTCAGTGAGTTTTCATGGGAAAAAGGCATAAATGAAAAAAAAAATCCCAAATAAATGAGATACTGCTTTTTTCATGTTGAAGTGACATGCGTACACTGAGGTCATGTAAACACAAAAACATATGTCAAGTTTCACAAACACATCTAAGCTGTATTACTGGAAATTATCTCTGAAGGCTCGATCCCATGTTCCTGTGTAACTCATTCCCACAGCAGCTGCCATACCAACACCCAATTCACTGCTTGCAGTGTGAGCAGATGAATAAAGATCTGCTGATTCTTTTTTGTGCAAATGCTTTTGTTTTTCTTTAAACCAGCCTGAAAACTTGCAGAGAAATTGAAAAGCAATTAAAAAAAAATTCTTATACACTAGATTTCTGGTTTCACAAAGCAGCAAGTCAGGAAATTCACAGAAATGTCTGATGGACTTGAAAAAACTGTCAGAATGTACTACCCTTCTTGTAAACGTCAACCAAGTCATTTCAGGAGCACAAGGATGCCAGACCAAGATGAGGCTAGGAAAGGCTGTCAGCGTGTCATGGGTGCTAGAAAGTAATACAAGAAATATAGCATTGGACGTGGGACCAAGGAAGATCTGCAAGATTGAATTCAGAAGCCAAGGAGCACAAACCCCCCCGTGGTTAAAGTAGTTTACTACAAGGTCAGATGTTAACAGGTCTACCTGAGATCTGAGTGCCTGCAACATCACTCATCTAAGTATTTGAACTACACACAAAGATCTGGCAAAGCCCTCACCTCCCTGAAGTTAATGCCAAAAGTTGCACTAAGATTTCACCCATAACAATCATGTGCATTAAAAGGCACTCTTGTTACACTTTTTATGTCTACTTTTCCATTCTTTGTTGCTATTCTAGTCATTGGTGGGAAGCAAAAGCAATTCTGCTGGTATTCAGAAAGATATTTACAATTTCTGTACCAAAAGAATGACTAGGTCAGTTTGTGGTAAATGTTTCCATCGATTTAGCCTGTTTTTCTGTTTGCACAAGCTTCTCAATAGTATTAATCATTCATGAGAGACTGTTAAATTCTTCTGAGGACCCATTTTTATTTTCAACTCCTTTCTTAGGTGCTGAACTTCCATAATGCAGTTGATTGTCTAAGCCCCTCCAGTAGTACAATTTGTTACTGGTTAGAAGTTTAAACAGCATGTTGTTGAGTACCAAGTGGATACTAATAAATAACTTCTTTTCAGCCCAGTAAAAAAGATTCAGCTTTTAAGACCAGTGAACAAATTCACGAGTGCCCAGGAACTGTCTGAATATTCACCAAGAATAGCTAAGCCTCCACAAATAAAGCAACCTGCATTTGGCATTTCCATTTGCAAATGTATTTCTGAACCCAGATTTGTTTGTTTGTACTTTTGATACCATTTGCCAGCTCTATAAAAAAAGATGTTTCCCAGTGCTAACACTTAACTCATTTCACTGTTTGCCTTTCAATAGTACCTAAAAATCCCCAACACAGACCATAAGCTAATACACTGCCCCCAAAAACTGTTTGCTCACCACCATAGTATATATCTCAGTTTTCAGACTTGTTTTTAATAAAATACCTAATTTATGCCAAAGAATGTGGAGGAGCATTTGCTAAATAGACACACAGCATTCAATCAGGAGTAATTGCAGAGTTCTTTTAACTACAGAAATCATGGCCTATGTTTGTACACTATCAAATCATATTAAACACCAACAAGGTTAATTAAGGTGATTACTGATACTGTCTTCCTAAAGGAAAAAAAGTTTCCTTTACAAAAACTGAAAACCAGCCTCCTGATCTAAGGATGAGGCTGCTTCTCTTTATAAATGCGATTAAATGGTGCAGACATTTTTATTCCCTATAAAAATATTTTACAGTAGATTTTTATACTTAATTTATTTGTTATAGCTTTTACTGCTTTGCTCTTCCTTCTGGCTTTAAACTTTACGGCAGGGTTCATTTTGTAATTATAATTCTCCACTTTACATTACAAGTAAATCATTTAGAGAAGTTAATTTTACTGATGTCATTATCTAAGAAGTCAGAAACAAACACATTATTTTAATTACTCTTTAAGCACTTGGCATCTTCGGCACATGGGTATCAAAGTAAGTTGTCAGATGGGTGCCCACACTATTTTATTTATTGATGTGATTTCTCCCTTGCACGTAGCTCTAATATAACTAACCAAACAGTACGTGTTGTACAGATCCAGGCTTGGAATTTTCAACAGCTATTTACATCAGTAAGCAAGTGCACAATGCAAACAAACATTATTAGGACTGCAGAAAGTACCATCCTTGGAGCATCTCTTATTTTTTTGCCACTGCTTGTGCTTATTTCTCCTTTTAATATGCATTGTTTATTAAAGTTACACTAGTGAAGTGATCTTTCTCCCATCCCTTAACAAAGTATTGATACCTTCCAAATGGACTGATTTTGTGTCATTATAGTATTATTAGAAAGGCAATGTTCTTGGAATTCTTTTGGACCGTCCCATCAAATACCACATCGACAAGGCAACAACAATTCCAAAGGCTGTGCTAGAGCAGTAACAGAACTCTAATACTTACATTTGCACATGTGGGGGCTGAAAACGTCCCTGGTTAATGTTGTAGAAGGTGAAAGCCTGTGTGGGGTTGGAGCTGTACTCATCCACCTCGATTATCAGTCTGCTGTGCTGATGCCTTCTCGCTGCCATAATGTGTGACTGGGCGAAAGCCATGGCTGCAGGCTGCAGGTCAGCTCTTTCAGGCACTCATATCTGCTATCTTCCTACATCGATGGAAGAAGACCATGTCATCTCCTTACCTTACCAGCACTCCCTCCTTTGAAACACCTAAAAGCAGATTAAAGAGATGGAGCATAACTTTTTGACAGTTTGGAATTTCCTTTAACACAAGACAAAAGATAAAGGGGGGATGGATATGGAGGGATGAAGACAAACAGCTCCAAGAATTTACCACAAACCTTTCCAACTCAGAAATTTGATGGATGTAACTTTATAGTTGCACTAAAGTTTTTATAACTTTATTGTTGCATTAACATTTTTATAACTTTATAGTTGCACTAAAGGCACTCCTGACACAGATAGGAAGGGCTCCCCCTTCAAACACATCTCTCCCCAGTTCACACTAGCCCAACATTCTGGATTCACTGGGAAAGAAAGTGATTCAGAGGCTAACACACAGTTAAATGTTCTTAAATATAAAAAAAAAAAAAGAAAAGAAAATCCATACAGGTTTTATGTTTTGAGAATGTATTTTTCCCTGAAGGTTATGCAAGTCTAGAACAGCAGCACAGAAAACGGACTGATGAACAGCAAAGTGAAACCAAATGGAATGCAAAGAGTATCCCCTAGAAACAGCAGAAAGTAATCTAAATGTGAATTTTACTTTTATTTCCCAGTTTTAATAAAAAATGGATTATAAGCTATAAAGGTGGGTATTCTTACAGGTATAATTTTGCATCCTTTTTAAGCGCTCTCTTAAATATTTACTTTCATGCAAGCGAGGGCACTGTTCTAGGGAATACAAATAATCTGCTTCAGAAGATGTATTTTCATGAAAAGTCATGCTAGAATGCAGCAGTTCACTTAATATGTGCTGCTTCTGGAAAGCAGAACTACCAGCATTTTATGTGACCTTGCTGGTATCCTCCCTTCCATTATGAAGGGACAACTGCCAAGAGTGATGGATGCTGAGGGAGGTCTCCATAGTCACTCAAATTTTTAAAGCCATTTACAAGTACTTAGGTAAAATTCAGTTCTAGTGGCAGTCAAGCACTTCAGCATCTTTAAAAATCTGGGCTTCAGTCCTTTGCTTAACTACTACAGATGTTAAGTGCTCCAAGAAGTGGTGGTGTATTTTTGTTTGGGGAAATCTTGTTCTTCAGAAGCTGAAATGAGAGATTCAGCTCAGTTTTGTTACTTGCTGAATGGCTGCAAAATGATGACAACTTGCTGTCACTAACAACCCACAAGAAAACAGTCTGAGAATAAAAGAGCAGATTCCTTCATGCCCTCCCCTAAAACTCAGTGGCTAGGAAACAGTAGAAGAACAACAAAGAAAATTCTGGATTCTAAACATTCTCAGATGCTGCGTTCAGGCTACAGAACAAGCAGCATCACAAAGGCATGTGCCAGAGCAGGGGGAGGAAAGGGAGGCATGATCCTTGTAAGAATAATAAAGTACAAATTGCTGCATTTAGGAAATAAGAAATTATGATGGCAGATGTGAAGAACCCTCCCTCAGGAGCTTCCCAGATTAAATGATGCATTTGTAAAGAAGTTTGAATAGGCAAGGTCAGAGATTTTATAGGGGGCAAACTGTTCTAAGTGAATCTACTTCTGTTTGAAAGAAACTATTAGAACAGGCGACCTCTAGAAATATTCTCCAGCAAGATTAATAATTTATGATTCCACAGCTCTATACAAGGACTTCAACTATCTGAATAAACACACTTTGTTTTATAATTCAGGGATTATGCCCACTTTACACACAGCTGAACTACAGTTACAAAGGGGTTAAGGCACTGCCTTAGGCACCTAGAATCTCCCTTTGGCCTTAGTAAGTTCTTGGGAGCTCAGAGCAGCTGAGAAAACAGCTTCAGTCATCCTTCTGTTTAAGTTGTCTTTTATGGTTTCTCTCAAGCTACACATCAAATCTGTGGCAGAAAGAGCTGATGGGTGCAGGTACCCCACTATCCATGCTTAATCTCCACTTCCTTTTCCTGGGCAAGTGGAAAATAGCACTTAAAAGACTAAAAAAAAACCCCTCAAACCAAACCAAATAAAACCAAAAACCAACACCACCCATATGCCACAGCACTGTGAAACCTTCTGCCAAATGCCAGTCACCAAACGTCAACCCTGGACACATAAAAAGAATCCAAGGCTGGAAAAGAAAGAGGCAGATCCTGCAATAAAAATGCAGAAACTAGCAATCACATGAAACAAAGAATCAAGTATCAGAAATCAGATATGTAACAGACATAATCAGCAGGCATAATTCAAGAGCAGGCTGAATTCAAGCTCATTTCAGAAACATACACAGATGTCTTTGAACCTTACCTTTCAGTCTACGCTTTTCTTCCTGCATAAGTGGTTGGCTGACTACTAACATTCTTGGTGTTCGACAGAACAAGCTGTCTCTTTCCAGCTTGACTGATAACCAGACTGACACCCATTACTCCCTTCTTTCTGTTCCCATTTCCAGCAGTCCCTCCTCAAACCGTAACTTTTTCTGTCTTTCAATATTCTTAAATTCTTTCCTTTCCCAAACCAGAGTATAAAATGCATCAGGAAAATAATGACCTGCATTTAGAACATGCAAGTTTTAAAATTATATGCCCAGCGTTACCGACATAGAGCATTAAGACTCAAATCCCCACAGCAACAACATGCTAACCATCCTCTTCCCCCAGACTTATGGAGCTGCGGGATGTCTGCCAGGGAAAAACAGAGAAATGTAAAAAGGACTGCAAGAACATGAATACTAAAATAAATACCACAAACCTGGCTGTTAGAATCACAGCCTGAGAAAAAGCTATTAAATCAGCTAAGCTGTCTTCTTACTGAGAGCAGGAATGTTCTCCATACATTATTTTTCTGCTCCTTTTTCCAGCATGTGTTCAGATGTTCTCAGAGCTCTGACCCAAAGTCCACTGTGTACAATGGACACTGCTCCACTGTCTTCAGAAGCCTTTCAACCAGGCTATGAACTATGTGGACTGCTACATCTGCCCTGGGGAATTACTGTACTAGGAAGGTGACTGAACCCAGACATATATGCCCTTCAATGAGGCACTCAAATCTTTGTATTCAGATTTTGGGGTTTTTTTGGCCTGAAATTTCTTATATTTTCATCTTACAGCCTTCTTGTATAGCTAACATCATCCTTTCCCTATTTTATGTGATTTTTCCAGCCTTTTTATGCATCACATTTCTCTCTTTTTTTTTTCCATTTCAAGCCAACATTTTATTTTAGTCTTGCTTCTTCACTCAGATTCTGCTTTATTCAGTGTTCATCCTTCAATGCATTGTCACATCCACTGTCTCTCGCAGTATCTCATTCTGTTGTCTCCACTGCTTCCAACAGCATCTACCTTTTTCTCTCAAGTCTAAAAACAACACTGAGACTTCTTGAAAATTATTCCAGCAACAAACAATAGGAATCTAGACTTGAAAACAACATGGCTGAATGAGAGGACACTGAAATAATAATTAGAAAACAGGATAAAATACTGATGATTATAACTGTAATAGAAAAAATGTATAAAAGAGAAACGTGTGAAGGAGGTATGTGTCGAGAAGTGAACTTCCCTGCGTTAAGCACAACTATAGCACACCCCAAGAAGAGCTGAGGAGGAGCAGTTGCCAGATTTTGACTAACAGCAGTGAGATAATGTAAAGAAAGGACACTGAGACTCTCAGTGGTAACAAGACCAGTGGCAAAGAAGCATCTACTGAAAGCACATTAGCTTTGTTCACAGAGTTTGACAAACTGGGATTTGGGGAGGCAATGAAGAAACAAATGTAGTATCAACAAAACATCCATACATTTTCAAGCAGCTATAAAACATCAAAGTCAGACTTTTTTTCCAGGGAAAGCCAGTAAGGCAATAGCAGTAAAATACCTTAAAGAAGCCCATGAAAGTTTGATAGACCACACAGTGACACTTGCTTCTTGTGCTAATCTTGGATACTGCTATACAGAAACACTTCCAAGAGCTTCCTAAAGGGTTCAGGTCTTCCCCTATCCTACACTACAGTGCCCTTCATAAATGAGATCTCAAGTCATGCTTTACACGGGGAATTACACTCAAAAAGCATTACAGAGTATTATGCAAGTGAAGGTCCCAAATGTCCTAATAACCTTCTTTCAACCACCAGTCATTGGCTTCATTATCACAGATCAGTATCTTTGTTTTAACACCCCCAAAAACCTTGTTATAGACTGACCAGCAGGAAGCAAACAGGAACCTGTAAAGCAATCACTCACTATGAGAAGCAGGCTGAAAATGCTTCACGTTTCTTGCTGCCTAAAATACTTATTTTAGATAACTCCAGCTAGAAGCCAATCAATGGAATTAGTCTGCTATCTTCAGTTCTGCCACTCGGAAATGAATACTGAAACCCTAAAAAGGCATTATTCTGTGGGAAAGGATGAGCCAGGAAAATCACTCTGCAGATAAAAGCTTTTCCAAAGGGATTTGCTCTCCTCTTCCTCCTCTTCATTTTCTGAAACAGAGTGCAAGTCCTGGTGATTCAAAACCACCAAGTCTCCCCTTAGCAGCCTGGCTCAGCCTCACTTTTATGTGAGTCCTTAAAATAAGGACTTTAAAGTGGAGGCAGCATAATCAAAAGTCATCAAAAAATTTGTAGATTTGAAGGTTGATCATGCATATTTCTACTGATGGAATCATTAGGCTTTCTAAATGAATACAATTCATCATAGACAGAAACACTTCCCATTGCATTAAAAAAACCAAACAATTAAATAAAACAAATGTATGGAAATGAAATGTGAACTTACAAACTTCTCCCAAAGAAAATGCACTATGTACCTACACTTCGTGTCAATGAGAAATAAACAACAGTGTTAAAAATGAACAGATTCCTTGAGGAATTTACAATCTCATTTACAATCTCATAACCTGTGCTAAGTACCATTTAATACGGTCACCACCCTTGCAAACCTTCCAGAGCTCTTCATGATGGAAAGACTGCCCTAGAAGTGCTGCGAACAAACCTAAACCTATTTCAGCTATAGAAGTAGTACAGCATTTGAGAGCATTACTTTTTCTAAACACCAGTTTACTGGTGCTGGTGAAGTGTGTCAGGGTGACAGCCTCCACAGGTGCAGCCCTCCACCCCAGCACACAGCATGTATCTTTTGTGGAGATTTATTTATTTATTTTGTGGATATGTATCTCCAAAACAACCTGAAATGCACTCATGGATTCGTTCTGTGAGCTGGCAACATACCCTGTGTTCCACCTGCTTCTCAGGGTGCAATATGTGGGCAGATCACTGTGCAAGGCTGTGAAGAGGTCTGAAAGTCAAAAATTGGAATTAAATCTGTACAAATGGCTCTTTCCTGTGGATGGCTCTTACCACAGACTATCCTCATCCAGTAACTAGAGCACATATGGTTCACTATAGAATTTTCAAAACCTTCTGCCTATGGTCTATGTTTGATGGAAAGAGATCTCAAGTACACCATTTTGCAGCCTCCACTCTCTTCAGTAGCTTCTGCTAGAAGAAGTAACACCAAGTTAATGATTTATTAAGGGCACTCTCAGGTGGTCTTTTGAAAACACAGCTGAGATGGTTTTCTGGGCAAGCAAATTTGAATTTGCTGTTATCATAGAATAATCCTGGTTGGAAATAACCTCCTGGATCACTGAGTGCAACCATATCTACAAGAACAAAAAACACCTAAATATCCACAAACCTAAATACACACACACACCCTCGATGCCTGCTCTGAAGCATGTCCTGAAGCACCATGTCAACTCATTTCTTAAACACCTCCAGGGTGTTAAGAAACTCCACCCCCTCTCTGGGCAGCCTGTTCCACTGCCTCACCACTCTCTCCACAAAGAATTTCTTCCTAATATCCAATCTAAACCTCCCCTGATGCAACTTCAGACCATTCCCCTGGTTCTCTCATTAATGACTAAGGAGAAGAGGCCTCATCCACCTCTCTACACCCTCCTGTCAGGGGTTGTAGAGGACAATGAGGTCCCCCCTCAGCCTCCTCTGCTCCACACTAACCATCCTCAGCTCCCTCAGCCTCTCCTCACACGACTTGTTCTCAGCCCCTCGGGAGCTTGGCAGCTCCTCTGGACACCTTCCAGCCCCTCAGTGTCTTTCCTATACTGAGGGGCCCAGAGCTGAGTCCAGCACTCGAGATGAGGCCTCGCGAGGCCCGAGCACAAGGGCATGATCCCTGCCTGCTCCTGCTGGCCACACTGCTCCTGATCGAGGCCAGGATCCTGTTGGCCTTCTTGGGCACCTGGGCACTGCTGGCTCATGTTCATCTGGGTGCCCACCAGCACCCCCAGGTCCCTTTCTGCTGGGCAGTTTCCAGTCACTCCTCCCCAGCCTGGAGCTGCTGGGGGTTGCTGTGACCCGGCCCTTGGCCTCATTGTCCCTCAGACAATTGGCCTTGGCCCAGCGATCCAGCCTGGCCCATGTCTTCTGCAGAGCCTCCTGCCCTCAGGCAGATCAACACCCCCACACAACTGTATGCCTCAAAATCCCACTGACTTAAAGGAGAAGAAAGACAAAATCTATCTTCTACTATTAGAACTTCCTATTTAACCCATCAGTGAATCCTTCAGTGCCACATCATATATACATGTTCACTGCAGATCTACAGGGCACCAAGCAACCTGTTCTATAAGACAAAAAAAATATAATTATTTCTTTCATTTCTTTTAATTATTGAATTATTTTATTTCTTTTAATTATTGCATTAATTTTCTTTTATTTCTCTGTAGTTACAATTACCTTAACTGGTACTAGAAAAAAAAAAAAGCAACAAAATCCCCAGAGATATTTCTTACCATGCTAAAACACATCATTGCTCTCCTTTGCTGATTATAATGAACTGTCAGGCAGGGTATGACAAAATTCTTCACTGAAATTAATTTTTCCTTCAAATTAGTTTCCTTCCACTGCTCTCAAACACAAACATTATACATGTTTCTTCCATTTCTTTATTTATAAAGAACACTAACATACTTGTTTACTTTAACTGTCACAAAAAGATTATATAGGCACAGCAAGGAGGAAATGAGACAAAACTATTTGTCTTTTGGAACTATGCCCTGACACCCACTTCTGTGGAATCTCCTCCAAAAATATACCGTACCTACTATATGTCATAGTTTTGACCAGGCATCCAGAAAGATAAAAGAATGATTTCAGAAAACACAGAAATTGCATATTTACCTATGAAATCTCTTTCTTTATTTATTTAAGGCAGTTTCCACTTAGAAACTTTCAAAGCTAGCCTTATTTTGAGTAATGATTGTATGATATTCAATCCCTTTTTTCTAATTTCCCTACCTAGATGCTGGAAATCACAATTACTGAATATTCTCTTTATGAAGATTTAATTTTATTTTGGAATATCAGTAGTACCATTTTCTGAATCAAATTCTCATACATAAAAACAACCTATTGATTTATTAAATCTAAAAAATAAACATGACCTAATAATATTGCTTTGTTTTCAACTTAAACTTCCACTTTATCATATATCATTTATCATATATATTTCAGATATATTTCAGATTTAAACACTGCAATACTCAAGATTTACAAACAGACTGAACATTTGACAATGCTAAATGCATTATTGTAATCCTGTATATAATCTTGCCTGAATGTATAAACATTATCATATTTGGATAACATATTTAAATGGATACGTTTGTCTTAAGTAAAACAATTTTTTTCCCTTAAAAATATATTGTTTTGGCTCTACACTACCTGCATTTATCCCAAAATACCTGCAGAAGTAACTAATCTGTTTATGTAATTACCTCTAGGAAAGGAAATTTTAAGTCTCTAAAAGCCATAAAACTCATTCCTTACTCTAAAAAAATTGCCTTCATCTCTGGCAGTATTTCAAAATCTACTACATTACTGAATATCATGAGTATACATTCATGAAAGACAAATTACAAGTCCCAAAATTATAATGCTCATTCTAAGAGAAAATAACTAAAAATATAGGTTATGTGGGAAAATTATAAAAAAAAATAAAAATACATTCCAACAGGAATAAATTAGGGTTGTGGGGATTTGATTGTACATTTCAGTCTGCAATTTGGGCACGTCCTCTGATTAAGCTCTTGAATCTCTCAAAATACAGTCATCATCTCAGTAAATAATATAAGTACTGAAACATTAGGTATTAAATAAACAATTTGTTCTCATTTTTAACTGAAGAATGTTCTTTTTCTTCAGCCTCTTGTGACAATTGGCCTCACACTCATTTCCTGGCCCTCATCTGTACAAGCCCTGCTGGGTCAAGTCCCTCTTAACTACAAACAAAGTCATTTCAATGGAAATAGTGTCTAAATGCAAAGAATTGGACCAATTTGGTCAGATACAGCCCATCTGGTTTAGTCTGCTCACTCTGATACCAAAACCACATCAGAATATGTCAAAGCCCACTAATGAATGAAGAATTATTTCAGTAGACACTTCAAGCAGGTTTCACTTCAGCACTCAAAAGGAGCTGGTCAGCAGCAGCATTGGTCTGTAGGTTGGCAAAGTACAGCAGGGCTGCTGCCGTGGCTTGGGGTGGAGGGGAATGACACACTTCACCCCTGGAACTGCCAGCAGACTCCGGCTTTAGCTAGAGGCAGGAGCTGCAGCTTCACACCCAGGCATGTTAACACTGCTAAGAGATTTCACAGGGTATTCCCTTCCTGTGCAACAGCATCTCTGAGCTGGGGGTGACTTCCTATTGCCAATATTCTTGCTGGATTTCAGAAGAAATCTAACACCAATAGCTCCTGAAGGCTTCCTGATCTCTATGCCACTACACAAGAAGGGAAAAGTGGCAAATCTATTGCTGTAATTTGGAATTAATGAAATGACAAAGTACCAGCACATAAATACATTAAGGTTAATGTAGAACATACTTACAAGTACATATATTTACAGTGATAGATACTACTTCAGATATGAGTATGTATTTTTCTATTAATGCCTCAAGTTACTTTGTAAAATCAAGCAAATCTTTCACAGCTACGTTTTTTTTTTCTCTTAGGCACAAAACTTTGAAAATTAAGTATACTGTCCTATTAATTTTGATGTTTCCATTTTTCACCTGTTTAGCTGCATCCATCCCATTAAAATCCTTTCTATCACCCTGTGAATGTTCAGGGAGGGAGTCACTGGTTTGTGCTGTTTATTTTTCCAGGTATCTTCCCCAGGACTGATATGAGGGGGAAAAATACTCCACAGCTGTTTGGGCCACTCACCCTCCTACTCCTAAAGTCCTGTCCATAAACAGTCCCTCTACACTGTCCACATGAAACTGAAACAAAGACAACTAAATTATTTTCTTCCAAGAAAAAGAGAGGGGAAAGATAGTACAGGGGAAGTCCCAGACACACAGTCTGAGCAGGAGTGTTTCAGGTCAGATGTCTCTGGATATTCTTCAGACCTGAAATGGACCCAACTGATTAGCAAAGCATCTAGTCCTACGGTGCCTTTCTCACACAGGAATGCTTCAAATCACTGTTTTCCCTGAAACTGAAGAGGTTACTCACAACAGAAGCAAGATTCAGGAGACCTACACTGCGAGTGCATTCACTAGGCTAGTTCAGGTGGAAGCTCTCACACAGCAAAACACTGCACAGGCTGTGGCAAAGGACAGGAATAGTTTGCTCAGTGTCTGGGCTGGCTGTGTATGCACTGTACATCAGCTGATTCCCTGGTTTCTGGAAAAACTCATGAAAATTCCGCTTGGAACTACAACAAATTTTCATGTGATGCAAAATATGCTAAAACGAAGCCAGAGTTCAGGGGTAAAAATCGGAAACATAAAAAAAAAAATAAATCAAAAAAAAAATAAATCAAAGTAGTATAATGATCTCATTATCCATTTTAGGATTTTCTTTTCCCTTCTGTCTTACTTGATCAACCTGATGAAAGCAGAACATCATCCAGCCAAACCTGAAGTTGCCATTGCAATGTGTCACAACCCACACTTCTTTGTTTGGGTTCTTGTTTAGAATACTGGATTGTTAACTACTGGCAGTAGATGAGTCCATCACATCCCTGCTGCATTAGGAAGAGCATCTTTAACTTCTACCAGAAACAACTCATACTAGGGATAAAGTGTTGAGGGGCAAAACTAAGATATACCTCAGAACAGCAATACAGAAAAAATAAGCTCCAAGTAAGAAATGTTTTGCTTTTCTACCAAAGAACCAGAAGAAAAGCTGTCCAACAAAGCAGAAACAATCCTAGGCTAACTATGCATTATGAGTGTCCACAGACCAGGTGGAATCCAAACTATGCTGTACAACCAGTGACAGAGAGCCTCTGCCCCGCACAGCTTACAACCTCCAGAAAGTCAGCAAAGGAAAAGGGAGAAAACACAGCAAGTCAGAGAAATAGTCATTGCAATGGCTGGACACTGTGTTCCTTCCCCTTTCTTTCACAGAGAAGGAAAAACTAAGCAAGATTAGCATCAGCAAAGGCAAAAGCAGAGAGAAGACGGGATATGATAAAGCCAGCAAGAGGAGGACAAAGGTGATAGGAAATGAAGTGGCATGCAGGATGTTTGAGCTACACAGCACGTTAAGCACAGTGATGCAACTGTGAGAGCTGGCAAAAAGGGAGCTTGAGTAAAACAGCCAATTAGGAAAGGCAGAGGAAAAACAGTCAATAGGATCAGTAGCCATCAGTCTCCTTCGTATGCTGCTTCTACAGCTGCTCTGCTGGCTTCAACGTTTGGCTGAATGGCAAGACCCTCACCTGCCATAAGGGAAGGTGGCAAAGGAACTTTGGCTGAGAAGACGTGCCACGTAAAAATTAGCTTTTGAAAAAGTGATATATGCTAAATTCAGTAATCTTGGTTTTAGCCAAAATGTATAAATTAAAAATCTGTAACAACTAAGGGAAATGCCAGCACCTGAAATGCATTGTGTATGTGAATTACACCTCTGAATCTGAGTAAAAGAAAAGGACGAGTCCTTCTTACACTAATATTACGATGTCTCTCCATGGTCAAGCATTTATACCTGACATTACTCCCATGGTAAATAATGTAATTTAAAATAGTAACTATATGGAAAACATGAAGCATTTTGTATTTACATTAGTGTAATGACACCCAAATCAGTTAGGACTGTAAGTTACCACATACATACCACAGTGGTTATTTGTTAAACTTAATAAAATTTCCACTGTCTTATCAAATCACAGCAAAACCATCACACTTGTTGAGAGTTTGAACAATAAGGTCAAGCAGTGAGCAGAACGAACTGCTTTACCCTCCAGAGCTGGTCATGGCAGAAGAGGTGAAGAGCCATTACCATACCTGCTCCTTTTTGCAGATCTACTGGTCTGTCACCCTGCAACCTCCCCCAGCCATTACACTCACATGCTATTTTATTTGTAACAACAACAGCATGGAAAGATTACTTTCTAAGAGGAAGTAAAAGGATAACAGTCCAGTGACCTTAAAAACTCTCTTCCATTACTAACCTGACATATTCTGAAACATAACCTAGAATATCAAAAATTTAAACATCAAAATGTATTTTGTCAAAAATGTTGTTAGATATTAGCAATTAAGAGACTACCTTGCTCCCAGAAACTCTCACACAGACCAAATTCACCTATAATGCTGATGACAGAATCCAGACCGCTGTATGATCCAGAACACCCAAATGAAAAGCTTCCGAAGCTACACTTTGTTGTATTTCCAAAGCTCTAACTGTACATTGTAACATTCCAATATATCTTAGTGTAACAGCAGCTGTGAAAAGGCTCTTCCTTCAGATCTCTTTACCTATCCTCTGAAATCTTAAAAAAAAAGATTCAGTAAGAATCAGATGGATGGCACTGATTTATTTTTAATATTTTTATTAACAATTTGAGATGAAAATTATTCTCCTGGAAAAAAAACCCATAAAAACTATCAATTATATATGAATTTTTAAATTTACTATTTAATACTGTTTGCATACATCTGAAAAAAAATAAACTCTCTGGATAACTGACTAAGCAGTTACCTGGCTTGTGGGAATTTAGGTCTCCTTCCCTGTAATTCAGTGGCAAAACTCTAGCTGACTTAAAAACCAGTAACCTTTTACACATCTCTGTATGTTCTATGGTATAGAAGAGCCTGCTCCTGTGTAACTCTTCAGGTAAGGAGGACTGCCTCTGAGGCAGTAGATCTGACCATATTTGGTTCCTAAAAGGACACAATCCAGAATTTTTTCTTATTCCATAGAAGAAAGACCATGAAATAATTATCGCAGACAACACGATATTCTACAAACCATTAACTCAAGAAGCAGAAACATCAATGTCAGAATTGGCTACATATGCCAAATCAGAACTCCAGTGCTCTTTACATTCCTCCTGACAGCTCCTGTAATGAGCACACAGCATTAAATAAAAAACACGACCTGTTTAAACAAAGATCAGAGTGCCAGCTTTATCTTTACATTCTCTCGTGTCTGTAGTTTGGCATCACAAGCTAATGCCAAAACAAGTCTCTCATTAATACCAGCCCAGTAGGTTTTCATCCAGGGCATGAGGGGTTTGCTCTCATCTACCAAGAAGATTTGTATATCTTTAAAACTGGTATTTTTCTTTACACAAACACATACAGGTATTCTCAGCAGATACTGTGCTTTAAATCAGACCTACGGAGAGCAGGGAGATGAGACACAGGGAATAATGTAAAAGCAAGACATTTTAAGGTTTTTCTGTCTAAGATAGCTTGAAACAATGAAACAAGACGGCAGAGACAAGCTACAACTGTTTAAACATACCATTAAAATGTCACGAGTAACAATATCAATCAATTCAGGTATGTATCATACAAGGCACAGCCATTACATGTAATAATTTCAAAGAAATCCATATGTAAAATAGAAATTAACTCCTCCTGTTTGTGTAGCACACTAACAGAAAATTCACAGTGCCTAGCATCATAAAATTGTTCATTATGAATGGGTGCAACAAAGATTACCATCATATAATGACTTCTTAGCTGGGCTTCTCAAAAGGCTCTTTTTCAGTAACCAAATTTCAGACATGAACAGGTAAAATACAGCCTTGTATTTTAAATACCTACTGATACTCTTTTGAAAAACAAGAGTTCATCAGGAACCAATCACAAAGTTTAATAACCTTGCCTAGTTATCAATTTATCCAAAGCTCCTTTATATTAGTCTAAATTACCTGTGAAACTGATTAAGCTTTAACTGAAGCTCAAATGCTATCAATACTGTACATTATCAGCATATCTCTTAATTATGATATTGTCAAGGTATAGATTGTGTAAGCAGAAATCTTCAGCTATTGATCTTCCGCCAAAGAGAATGCAATGTTTAAAACCTGTCTAGTTTTTGCATGTTTCCCATCTTTAGCCCCTGTGTTATCTACAGACAAGTATATGCATTTAGAAATGTATGCCATGCTTTCCATCTGATAGCACAAAATATAAGATGCTGGTGTGTAGTAAGCAAGGTATTTAAATGAAATGCCTGCCTAAACATCCCTAAGATTTTTTTTCTGCTCCGCTGCTTTGAGAGCCCTGGATGCCAAACAACAGCATAATTAATTACAAGAAAATTTATCATTAATCCTAAAAAAAAAACTTAGCGAGCCGTTTCCTCCCGGAACAAAACTTTGGAGGTCACTAAATCCTCTCTCACGACAAAGGAAAGTTCTTCCACTTCAATCACCCCTTCCCTCGGCTGCACGGAGGGAAGCTACCGGGGAAGGCGCACACGGATTCTCCGCGGGGCTCCCCTCCCGGGGAGTCTCCGGTGGCGGCTGGTGACACCTGAACTCGGGAAGGATGCGAGCGGCCGGGAGGGCTGGCGGCGATGCCGGGCGTCCGGGGGTCTCCGCCGCCCGCCCGAGGCAGCCCGGCCTCCGCGGGAACTCGGCGAACAAAGTAACTTCCCGGCTGGCCGGCTGGAGGCGGCGGGGCACGCGTGGGGCAGGGGGGCTGCTCTCCTCGTTCGCCGGCACGCACGGGGCACGGCCGGAGAGGAAAGCTCCCGGAGAGGCGGGCACGGGCAGGGCAGCGGCAGCCGTTCCCGGAGAGCACGGTGACAGCCCTTACCTTCACACACCCCCTTCCTCACGCCCGGCGGCTGGCAAGCACCGCTAGAGCAGCACGGAGGCAGAGCAAAGGGAGCTGCGAGTCTCTCGGCGGCTCTCCCTCCGCCTTGTTCCCGCTCCTCGGAGAAGACCTCCCCCCTCCGCCCCCCGCCTGCCTCACTCTCTGTAGCTTTGGGGCATGTGTATATATATATATATATATTTAAGGAGCAAAGCCACGAGGAAGCTTGGCTTGAAGAAGCAAAGCCCTGAGGCTCCCGGGTGGATGGGGGGCTCGCTCGGGAACC